>MU865114.1:0-58321 GCA_033576145.1 Cladorrhinum samala | reverse complement strand
CAACCAAACCACAACACGCTGTGTTTGGGGGGTTTAAAAAAACCCCCCTTTTTAAAAAAAAACCGTGGGCCTCCCTTCTTCCCCCCCCCCCCCCCCCTTTTGCCACCATTCACAAGGGAGGCAAACCAAAAAAAAAAAAAAAAAAAAAAGGGAACTCGGAGAGGAATGTTGACTTTGAAATTTTTCCAAAAGCGCCTTCTTTTACTCGAATCGAATTGATTATACTATTCCCCTCAACATCTGACGCGGCCCCTCGAAGATGGAGGGGGAAAGTTTCTCTCCATTCTCTAAGCAAAAAAAGGTAAATCATAACCGAATGCCACGCAACTCCACGCCACGGTTTCGGAGGTTTTTTTTCTCGAACAAAGCCAAGCTGGGCTTCGGAATGGGGAAACTTGGGTTGGTAGGGGTTTGAAACATGGCGCCGAGAGGAGGGGGGGAGCCACCCACTGCAGCACACTTCATGTATACATATGTAGTTAACTCCTCATCGTCTGATTGGCCAATCTGCAGTGTCACAAAAAAGTTCTGGAATCGAAACCGTTGTGCTGCGGGTGCTTGGTTGGATTTGCTTTGCTTTGCTTTGGGATACAATCAATCAATCACACATCGAAATCGAAATCTTGGAAAATCCCATCACAAAAAAAAAAAAAAAAAATGATCTACAATGCTTTTTTGTCAGAGAACTTGGGCCCCGACCGAGTATGCAAAATGCCTTAAAATTAGACTTTCTTGTAAATTTTTATTATTATTTTTTTCATTTTATATCATAAAATCCTCTCGAGAATCCAAACAAACAAAAACTTAAAAGGTTGATTTGATTTGCACAAAACTTTCGTTTGCAGCCGCGGACTTTATTCTCCCGAAAGCTACCTTGGTCGGCGGATGACTCGAAAGTCTTTACACAGTAGACCCCCCAGAGCCACTCGTTCTAGGCCCGATGATTGATGACTAGGAAGATCGACAAATCATGCAGATCTTACAATATATGCGATACACGCAGTGTTTGTTTAGCCAGAGACTTTTCTCTGCTTGTATACTATCAATAGATGTTTGTTCAGCCTCTGTTTCCCACCAATGTTGTGAGCTTATAGATGATTCGAATACAACCCAACAACACAACAAACATTTCCTACCTACTACAGCCGTGCTATTGCCATATATGCCTAGATACATGCATATATACACAGACACACGCACACACACACACACACACATATATATATATGTATATGCATACATAATAGCCGTCCGACTAGCTGGGCCTATCCTCAGATTGATTATCGGCCAGCTGCAGATCGCACTTCTCATCCTGTGGGCTTTCGCTCCCCACATACGCCACAAACACCGCTGTCTCCAGCGTTCCGATATTTTGTCCCTTTGCAAGTCTGACTGGTGCACGCCCAAGTGCCGGGCACCCGTCGCGGATCAAGGACGTTTGCGCAAATAGCGCATGTTGCTGACATCTCCTGGTTGGCAAACGAACATATTGGACAAGTGGTTTGTGATGCCGACGGTGGTGTCTTATAGACGAGCTCACTGGTTGAGCTCGGTGGCTTTGAACTCGAGATTGGCGTCTTTTTCTCAGGCGCTTTCGATCGTGAATCATTTGAAGAAACTGATGGCGTCGGCTTCGATATCGTAATCGTCCTTTCCCCAATTCTGCCGTCTTGCCTCTTCTTTGCCGTCGTTCTCGATGCATCGAGACTCTTGTCGACGTCCCCAGTCTCGTGCTCGACAGCTTCTCTATTCACACCAATTCCCATCAACTCCCTCATCTCCTTCTGCGCATCCTCGTCTTCCCCAACATCCTCATCCTCACAAACCCTAACCATCCCCCTCCCATTCGCATCCAAAATCCTCTTCCCATCAAAATCAACCGCATCTGTTCCTCCCTCTTCCTCCTCTTCATAATCCTCCCCACTGTCAGTCTCATCCTCCTCCTCCTCCTCTTCTTCCTTCACCACCGTCACCTCCTCCTTCTTCTGCACCTCAAACCTCGCCAACGCAGCAGCGGCCCTCAATTCCCTTCCCCTGGCACTGCCCGCGACCCTCGGTTTCCCAGCCACTTTTTTCCCGCCTTCCAACTTTTTCTTCGTCTCGGCATCCTCGCCGAGCGCCACGCCATTCGCTCCAAACTTTTTTAGTATCCTTCTTTCCTTTTGCTCTTTGTACGAGAGCTTCGCCTTGCCCGCTTTCCGTTTCCTTCCCCCTCGGGATCTGTACGTCCCGCCGCATAAATGTTCAGGCAGAGGGTCATCGGGGTTGACGGTGTTCTTCTCCCATTCCCCCGTCGAAAGCAGCGCCCCTCGGCCCCAGAGCCCCTCGCCGGTGAAGTTGCGCGCCCAGAGCCCTCGCATTTCCTCTGCGTACTGGTTGCGGACCGCCCAGAAGGCTTTGGAGTGGTTCATTTGTTTGCAGTGAGCCAGTCTAAACCCCCGTTAGTTAAACAAGAGAAAGAGAGAAACAGAGTGTAATGGGGTTTTGGAAGAAAGAAACCAACTCGTGCATCATGACCATCTGTACATAATTAAACGGTAACCAGTGCCCGGATCTGGATTTGAGGACTAATTGGATGATCTCCCCCGCGTTGAAGTTGCGCCCCACAAATTCCGGGTTGGGTTCGTATTCTTCAAGGGACATCACCGAGAGGAAGTTGGTTCTCATTATTGGGACTTTTAATAGAATGTTAATCATTTATGGTGTGACAGCAGATAAGGGGGAGGGGGCAAAAGAAGCTTTGCTTACCACATTGTGCTGCTATTCTTTCGAGAAAGTCTCGAGCAATCTCCTCATCTGGTCCCTTCAAGGGTTTTATAAAGACTATTCGCTCGTTTGGTTGCGATTTCTTCGCGTTGAGGCGTTGGATTCCAAGGGGCATTGTCGACACTGTCTACAGATGTAGTGGGGGGAGGAAGAGGGAGGGGTTATCTGTGAATGAGTTTCGGTAACTTGCAGTTGGGAAATCCAAGAAATGGTTCAAAATGATATATTGGAAGGTTGGACCCGGTCTAGCTATAAAAAAAATCAAAGCAATTCTTTTGATGACGACTGGAAGAATGGAGAAAGAGGGGCGGCGCCGCCACGCGACTTGATGCGGGATGTCTCGCGCGTGGGAAGATCGCCTAATCATGTGACTGTACTTCAAATTTGAGACCAAGATACCCTAACCCTCTGCTCATGAAAGAGATGAGCTTCCGTTTCGAGGGCGTCGACCATTTCCAGGAACATTGGGTCGTGAGACTGAACTAAGATACTGGATCGCTGATTTGCTCCAGGTATCCCGGGCAAGCATACGAGCGGATCCAACTTACACAGTCCCCCTACCACCATCTAGAAGTCCAGTGTCGTGATCTTCTGGTAATCATTTGAACAGAAAAAGGGGTATCATTGTAAATTCACTTCCAAAACATACCATCTTCTCACAATCCATACCTAGTCACACATTCCTCCCTATGAGTCTCCAAACAATCAAGCGCACAAACCCTCAGACCGCACTTCATGCACTTGACCCGTCCCCAATACCCACAAACCTCACAAAACACTCTGATAGGGTACTTCCCCTCCTCATCCTCCCTCCACTGAGCCCTGGCCTCAAAGTAATTTAGCGGTGGGGCAGTCATCAATGCCCTCAGTTCATCATCCGATGGAAACGAGGGCACGTACGACACCAACAATGGATCGTCATCCCCTGGATGCTTAGGCGGCGGGGGTTTCTTATAGGCCGGTAAGATCGTTCCGTCCGGGGGGTATGATTGAGGCAGCTGATCCTTCTCCTTCTCTGTCTGCTCCGGTGCCTCCTCCGCAGCTTGAGGTTGTGGTTGTGCTTGTTCGGCATCAACCATCTCCACGTCCTCCTGAACCGGCTCTGGTTCCGGCTTCGCAGCGGCCGCAGCCGCCAACTTTGCTCGCTTCCTTTCCTCTTCCTTTTCCTTGGCAGCAGCGCGTTTTGCCGCTGCCGCGGCCCGTTTACTTGTCCCCGCTCCAACACTGGCAGCACCCGTCGCTGGTGGTGTCGGAGCAGGCGACGCGCTCTTCGCCGCTGCAGAAGCGGCAGGGTTCGAAGCTTTCGTTTGGTAATGCGCAGGGTTCATGGCGGCCGCCGCGGCAGGGTTACTCTCCGCCAGCGCGAGCATGGCCTGGAAATCATCGAGATGGTTCGCAAACGTCTTCTGAGACTGGAGGATCTTGCGCACGTTGGGGGTGTGTTTGTTCTGGGCTGTTCGGCAATTCGTGAGCTTTCGTGCCTCTGCAGAGGCGGCCAGGGGCACCGCGTGGGGTCTCGTGTGACCTACCTCTACTTCCACCCGGCCTGGGCGGTATAGGGATATTCGCATCTCGAGGATTATCGCGACTGAGTGCTTCGAGATCTTTTCGGAGCTTGGTTTCTTGCCGCGCTGTAAGATCGGCGAAGCTGGCTCCCGGCACGTTTCGAGCAGCGCGCTTGCGGTTTGCCGGTTGAAGATTAGGGATTGAGGGCCCCGTGTCTGGCACATATGCCCATCCTGGCGTCGCCTTTGTTGCAATACCGGCAACCTCAATAACTCCGAAATTATTCATAGTGGAAGCTGGGAGCTTTGGTGAATGTTGGTGGGGTGTTTGTAGGGTGGAAGGTGGGATGCAGGGGATGCAGGGGACGCGACACGGGATATTTTTTAGATGGGTTGTGCCAAGACAGCCCCGCAACACACTGCAGCAAGTTGAAGTCATAAGCACCTTGCGGGCCACCACTTATTATATATATAGAGCACAAAGAATTGTACATACAGTTAGATAAGATGTCATTACTAGTCTATGCAGCTCATCACACTGTTACAAAAAAGGCAAAGGTTGGATCGTGGGTCATTAACTTATGATCAGAGAATTCATTAAGGAAATGCAAATAGGTATTTTTGTTTCCCAATCCCAGAAAATCATGAGGCGTTAAGCCCAACCGTAAGTCCTTTGATAACCCCGAAAAACATGCATAAAATACAAAAAACCTCTCCTCTAGAGTTCGTCGTGCTCCGTCTCCTCGGGCTTGGCAGCCTCGGCCGAAGTACCAGACTGAGCGGCGGACTCGCTGGCCTCAGAGGCCGAGGAAGCCTCCTCAGCCTCCTCAGACACGGAAGCCTTGTACTTGCCGTTCTCGGCAATGAACTTGATGAGGTCATCAACAGTGCGAGAGCCGGAGTAGGTGACAGGAGCGGACTTGCCGCCGGCGGGGAAGAGCTTGATGGTAGGGAAGCCCTGGATCTCATCGGGAACGTCGTTGGCGGTAGCGTCAACCTTGGCGATCACGACCTTGTCCTTGAACTCGCTCTTGGCATACAGGGCACCGAGCTCCTCGTACTTGGGGGCAAGGGCCTTGCAGTGACCGCACCATGGGGCGTAGAACTCAACAAGGACATCCTTGGTGTCATCGAGAACAATGTCGTTGTAGTTCTTGGCGACAATGACGGTAACGGGGCCGTCATTATTCTCGGGGATGGGCTCAGACTTGATTGAGGGGTCAACCTTTCCGGCGACGAAATCCTCGACGAAAGCCTTGATGGCCTCGGCAGTGATCTCCTTGTCCTGGTCGAAGGGGAACTTCTGGTTCTTGGCGGTCTCCTGGATGGCGAAGGCAGGGAACTTGTCGGTCTTGAGGTTCAGGTTGCCGGCGTGGGCACCGTACGCCTTGGCGTCAATGGTACCGAAGTTGACAACACCGCGCTGGGCCTCAGCGATGGACTTGAGCTTCTCGCTGATCTCCTTGCGCTCCTCGGGGGTCTCGGCGAAGATGTAAGCGAGGGGAAGGCCGGCCGACATGTAGTCGGAGTAGGTCTCGGGGCCGATCTCGCCGATGAGGGGAGTGGCGGAGGTCTTGGCGAACTTTTGGATAGCCTCGGCCTCGAACTTCTCAGTGAAGACGGACTTGCCCTCATCAAAGTCCTTGTAAAGGACAACGGCGGGGGCCTTGACACCCTCGGCCTCGGCGAGGGCGGCATCGGTGCTGATACCGAAGGGGTAGTCGTCCCGGAGCTTCTCAGCAACCTGGGCGAAAGCCTCGTTGGAGGCCTTGTCGGCGGCGTCAACGTAGGCAACGAGGACGACCTTGTCAGCCTTCTTGAACTCCTCCAGGGTGTCCTTGGTGACCTCGGAAACGGCGGGAAGAGACTGCTTGATCATGTAGGAAGTGATGGCAGCAGCCTTGCGGGCGCCCTTGTAGGGGCTGACGTTGTCGAGGCCACGGAAGACCTTGAGGGTGGGGTAGCCCTCAACGCCATGTTGTTGGCAGAGGTCAGTCTCCTCTGTGCAGTCGACCTTGACAACCTTGATGTTCTTCTCCTTGAGGGTGGTGGCGGCCTCCTCGTACTCGGGGGCGAGGGCCTTGCAGTGACCGCACCAGGGAGCGAAGACTGTAGAGAGAAGCAAATTGTCAGCATTCCGTTGTCCAGTTGAGCCGGGGGAGTGATATCAGAACTCACATTCAGCAAGGACGAGGTCGTTCGCCTTGACGTACTCGTCGAATGTGTCCTTCTTGAGCTGGACAACGTCGGAAGCTGTGGCAACTGCCGCCGCGGCGAGCAGGCCGAGAGCGAATCTCTGAGTCGCGTGCATTTTGATTCTGAAAGAGAGACGGGAGGTTAGTGTCGGTGCCAATCGAATGCCAGCCGAGACGGCGTAAGAGAATTGGGTGTGACAAGTGGTGGTTCCGGATCAGGATTGCGGTGGTACCTACTTTCTGGACTACTTAAAGGCAGAAAAGCGACAGAACTGTGAGGAAAGGAGACCTATAAGAGAGTATGGAAAAGATACAGGTCCCTGTGGAGAGCGAGTAGTTGCAAGTGCAAAATGAAGATTTTCCCCAGGAAAGGCCAGGAGAGGCGTGGCTACTTGTATCTCGGGAGCTGTTCAACTGTTGAGCATTGGGGAAGGCTGTTGCTGCGAGAGAACAGGTGTCTTTTCCGCTGCAACTGAGCTCCGGCCAGCCTTGGCCGCTCTGCCGTTGGCTGCAACAGGAAAGTAGTGGAGACCGACACCTCAAGGCCAGGGCTGAAAGATGGAACGGCGGTTGGTCGGGATTAATGCATGGCGGGGGTCTCCCCACTTCACGGACAGCTGGCTACAGAATATGCTTTTGTCTCTGAGATCAAGAGGTCATTCCCAAGTTTTATTTTTCTCTGGAGCAGCAGAGACACGCTCGCCAACAGCTCAATCAGCCTCATGATCCGTCTCACAATTGAATGAATGGATTGACCGGGAAAATGTTTTGTCTGTTTTTTTAGGTAGTATACCTTCTCCAACGTGCAGGTCTTTTGGCTCTTAACCGTTCATGCAGGGTCGTCGTGGTTCCCACTTTTGATGGATATTATGTACCGGTCCTCGTCCTCGCCAAGCTATAAAGTGGCAGAGGGGAACTACCCCACACTGCGGCGGCGGCGGATTCTCAGCTCAGGGTTCCTTTTTTGCCCCTCCGCAGCATTCATTGGAGATGGGCGGGATGGCAATGGCGGTTTTCTGCTTACCTGTGCAGATCTGCGTTGAAGTTGCCACGAATTCCGTCTGTTGAGGGGGGCCTGGACGAACCTCGACCCCCACCTAAATTGGCTGATTGTTGTCCAGACCGCCCGTCTTACCCGAGCGATGCAGTAATTATACGACGGCTTTGAAATCACGGGGGGGCGAGGATTACAGATGCTGGTTTATTATTTCTCGATATCGTTTCAACCATGATTCAAATCCCGTCTTACACTGGACGACCCTGCGGGATACATTACATTACATCGGCTCAAGCGATCCGGGTTTGGCAAGGCCAGATATGGCTTTTCGACGGATGATATCCCATCATGCGCCATGCCGGAACGAGATGTAAGGGGCTCTACGGTCCGAATCTCTCGGAATCTCTGGAAACAGGCATTCGCATGTGGATACCCATCCCACTTACAGTGATCTGTATACTGTGTAAGTCAATGTAAGTCAAGACTAGTATATATCTACGTATCTAATCGACAATGTTGAAGTGGACAGATAGTAAAATGCTGTGGAAACCATGAGAGGAGTGGAACGGTAGACCAACCAAAAAAAAAAAAAAAAAAAAGAAAAAAAAAAAAGGGCAGGTTCCTAATTTGGAAGGCTCGCCTTGTGTTATTGGCCATGCCATGTCCGGTCAGTCCATACATTTCGCTTTGCCCAGATATTGACCGGCGCTCAATGGCAGCGCCTGTTTACGATGTCTTGATAGCTTCATTTCCATCTTCTGATGCTGGGCAGTTATCATCACAATATGGGGTTTCCTGGAAAAATGAGGGGCGTTCCACATTCCACAAACACCACAAAAGTAGATTGTCAAACAAAACATGACCACGACTTTCATCGTGCCTTCTGTCACTCCCGTCTCGGTGCGAGGTGGTTTCCCTCCCACAGACAGCAAGACCGTCATGGCTGCTGCATTCATTCCAGATAGCCCCATGGGCGGTCCCGAAATGTCGCCCGTGTTTAGAGGAGAATTTTCCAAACAGAACTCTGGAATATTGCCATTGGAGAAATAAACATCATCAGTTCATGTTTTGGACACACAATTAAAGCCAAGGCTCTGCTTGAGCCTTGAGCCTGGGGACACCATTTAGAGAGGCCATGGACCATCCTCACACCACACGACGTTCAGCCAGCCATGGTGCCCTCGGCAGAAGCTACACGGCCGAAGCCTTCCATCCTCATCGCCGTCCGTTCCCACGCCACCCCCTCCGCAACGTGAACGAAAACTTCTCTCTCCTGCCATCACCCGGACCTTTGGAGAGCATGCTCAAGACAACAACCGAGACTGGCGACATTGGATTGTTTTCCATTAGACCGGTTCGGTCTTCAAGCTCTATCCCCGGCCAACCTCGCCACAGACCGAGCTATGGCGACCCGATCTTTAGTCGACCTCTGCATGGCGAACGAATACCTCAAGGCTCCTCGGGCCTTCGAGATGACCGAAGGTGGCTTCCGCCATATCGAGACACGACTTCTGAGATCATCTCGATGTACGGGTCAGACAGCATGCGATCGGCTGCCAGTTCGTTCACGCCTCCGTTCGACGACAGAGGCCCGCGGTCATACTCCATGACAACTTGCAGCTCGAGGCCCTTGCCAAATCAAAAGTCGGCGAGCACCATGCATAGCCATCCGAGTAATGAATTGCTACAGAGGCCCCGTTCTCCGTTTCCCTACCCGACCAGGCTGAAACGCCCAGGAGTGCGGCCATCCTCTCCAGCCTTGACCGAAAGTGGTGCTGTGGATTACTCTAGAATGGTCGCCATAGACCGGGTGTCTCGTCGCACCGTTCATGGTTCGTACAAGCCGACTTATCCGCAACCCAACAGCCGGCCTCTCCCTAGAGCACGCTTCGATGGCAGCAGGTCGAGCGAGTACTCCTCCGGATACAGCATGTCACCTGTTTCTCCGGCCGCATGGGGGAACAGGTATAGGCCGAGACTCAACAGCAGCGCATCAGAACATAGTCTCAGGAGTTCTAGTCTAACGTCAATTGTCAACATGTACCAGCGTTCGACATGTGGTCCGCCCTCTCGAAAGCCTTCTCTTCGAGTTCAATCCCTAGGTGCTTTCTACTACGACTACTCTGAGGGCTTTGACCACGCCGAGGAGCCCCTTTCATTACCTGACTTTCCAGTCCACATATCAGGCCACACTCGAAGCCGAAGCCTATGCCAGCAGAGAGCGGAAATGCCAAATCGTCTTCGAGGGCTTGGTCGGTACGACTCGGCTCCTATCTCTGGGCCCGGCCCTGCTTACAAGCCTTACACTCATCACTCAAGTATCAGAGACTTGGAGCTTCCAGAAGATGAGGCAAATGATGGGAAGCGCCGACAGACCAGAGATGCAACAACGGCGGCACTGCCAAACGATGCCGGGACACATTCTCAGCTATCAGATGTGAATTGTGATGAATCAGGGGCGTGGAACCCGCGGCTACCACCGAGCTGCTTTCTTTCCGGTGATGGAGCAGCTGACGAGGAAATGCCCGCAGATTCCCCTGATGGGCCAAAAACAGCCATATCCCCGAGGCAAGACGAGGAGACATGGAGTGTCGGAACAGCAGTTGTTCACAAGAGACAAAACGCCACGCTAACCAGTAGAGGCTGTCCATATATGTCAGCTTCCGAATACATGTCGGCAGTCTCGAGCAGGAGCTATGAGGACAGCAAGCGATCTATCACACCGCCTCCTGCGAGAACAAGCTCGCACCCGACCAACTCGCACCGGTCACTTTCCGGGCCCTGGGGGAAACAGCGCTCAGACTCCTTGCCTCATAAT
Source organism: Cladorrhinum samala (assembly GCA_033576145.1). Classification (NCBI taxonomy): domain Eukaryota; kingdom Fungi; phylum Ascomycota; class Sordariomycetes; order Sordariales; family Podosporaceae; genus Cladorrhinum; species Cladorrhinum samala. Next base: position 48,040 of record MU865114.1, on the reverse strand, counting down.
GGTCTAGCTCGTCGCAGCAGGATTTACTCGGTAGAGCCCGGATTATCAGACTTCTCCTCACTCGTGGGTTATCTCGGCAATGCTTCCAATGCTAGCCCGCAGAAATACTCTACAATCTCAACCCCGTCACTGAGTCGTTCGCACGAAACCTCACCTGGAAGCTCAGGCCAACTCCAAGACGAGAATCGAGCCTGGCAATCCCCACGGATTGAAGAGACTCTTCTCGACACGGCCCAGCATGATGTTTCACACACATTTGCGGATGTTATTAGGTTCCGTGGGTGCAAAAGAACTTGCGCTGCTCCGAGGATACGTACGGGTAATTTGTTAGCAACTCCTCCCGAATCGGACCCTCACCTGGCGGTTGACCGATCTCAGACACCTCTGCTCGCACCGCTGCCCATCTCACCGGTAAGACAGCTAAGACTGCAAAACAGTGTACCGCAACTCATGAAAGCTCTGCCCCCTCTGCCCGGTGGCTCAGCCGAGAGCGAGCTGTTTACTGGCAATATCTCGAGTGACGAACTAGATGAATGTGCGATGAGATTTTCACCGATTGATCTCTCCAGCCTTACGATGCCAAAACTAAATCATGCTGACCAAAAGACCCCTCCTAGCATCAGTGTGGAGGAGGCAAAACGCCGCCATGATGACAGCCGGCGCCAAACGGTGGACGGCAAGACTGCGAATGGCCGAGGCCCGGGCTGCACTTCGCCTTGTGAGTCCTACGTCCACGAAGCGGCTCACGAAGAAAGGATATGCGATGTGGAAAGTTCTCGGCCGCAAGGAGAGGGCACAAACATCCGATGGCCAAATGGAAAATTGAAACTCAAGGTCTCTCGTGGGGCTCTCGCCAGGTTGAATGCAGATGCCGGTGGCCTTCGCAGAAATACGATTACAGGGTCGGCCAAGGTCTGGAATGACAGGTTCCCAGAGCCAGACCCATGGGTACGCATATCTTTGGACGGTTGCAGTCCAGACCTGATTCGGATAGACAGCAACACTGAGCCAAAGAAGGAAAAAGAGAGCAACGATGAATGTGGTGTTGAGAGTGCCTTGGTTGATCGCCTGGGACCATTGACTCCACCGGCAACATTTGCCAATCTTCAACATCATAGCGGCCAAAATCTGCATGTTGATGGAGCATCAGCTGTTCTACATGAGCCGAAGGGGGCGGTAAGTCCTGCCTCGATAGCCGACGGCAGAAGTTCATTCTCCGTCGACAGCCGTGAGAGCGGCAAATCCCCTCGCGGTCTAAGAAAACGGTTATCGAATCTGCGAATTCGTCTGGCCGAATCTCGCGTCCGCTCAGCAGAGGCTCTACTAGGCCCAAGTACTGGGCTCGACGAGGCGCTTGAAGGTGGTGCTGAGCTCCCTGTGGACACCGTCTTGGTTAAGAGTCAGATTTCAGATGCTAACGCAGTCGATGGCCGTCTGGAACATGCCGCCAGCGATACGAGGCATGTTGATGTTGATAACCCTCAACATCAAGGCAAGGGATTCAGGGGCCGTATGTCGAAGTGGATAAAATCTGCTAGACAGGCGATTATTGGCGCCTGCAGCGGGTCAGGAAAACGTGGGTGAAGCCTTCAAATATGAGCAGCATTATTCAGCGAGCGGAAAAAGAAGTTGGGAGATATAGATGTTCACGTTGACGCATTGCTTGGCTAGATGGTCATGTCAACAGCACGACCCCGTGGTTTGGTGTTTTGGTCATTCACTCGTTTGGAATGAGGATGGATTCATGGCACTGAGCATTTTTGGTATTGTCTTTTCAGGAGGACTGAAGGAACTTTTATCTTGAAAGATTGGAGTCGGAGCCTCATCATGTCCAGAGGTAAATCGAGTCTGGGGTTCTTTTTTGTTTGGATCCAGCTGATATCATTATTCCCGCGAGCTGGGGGAGGAGGAAGGGGGGGGGGGGTTGATTCCACCTGTTCAACGGTTAGGTACGTAATAGCAAAGAAGAGCAGAACTGATTTATATTTATACTTTATGGTTTTGGCTCGTAACTTTTTTTTTTTTTCCGCGGTTGCTGTGGAGGTCTTGACGGAGCTCTCCCACCGGCAACGACGAAATATGCTTTGGAGGCTTTTGAGTCTGCTCAGGCTCAAGCCATCTCTTCCAGCGGCCTTCCACATTTTCCCCCATCAGTATCCTTTTTTTTCTTCTTTTCGGAAACCACCCAAGTAAACCCGCTAGGAAGCTTGAACTCACTTACCCGCATCCCAAGTCACGCTCGCTGCTGTTTACTTGCTCCACCATTGTCGCCAGCCATCATCGCCTATATATTATTGACATCCTCAAGTTACCTATCTCGTACATCGTTGTTCTCGACACGGAGACAAAAAGGGCCAACCCGATCTTTCCCTCGTTGTTACCTAGCGGAGGAGACGTTCAACTGGCAACCGGAATCCAACTGTCATCACCCAAGGGGCTGCTTTTGTCCACCTCAAAAACACAAGATTGGCCTGATATCGCCGGACAAAATCGAGCCGAGATGACACCGCTCGACCACCAGCCATACCTACCGGATGGAAACGGACCATTTCAGGATACGACCACAAGAGGGAAGAGAGAATGTACAACTACGACGGAGTCCCAGACGAAGCGCACGAAATACTCACCACCCGCATGCATCGAGGAACCTGGCGAATGTAGCGGATCGAGAACACATCCACCGTTACCATCCCCAGAGCCATCAAACCAATCGTTATTAAACCCCAATGCAGACCCTGGTCATCGGCCAAAACACCTTGTTCAGATAGTTGGTACACATGATGGCAGGAACGGCGTTGACGCCACAAACACGGAGCTTCAGAACCCAGACCTTGTCGGCGGGGAGACTCAAGATCCAGATCAGCAACCAAGGGGCGGCATCGTGGATCGCGTGCGCAACAGGTTGAGACGACACAATATTCTGTCCGCTAACAGTGCAAAAGCGAAAAGATTGAGTTTCAAGCGAGCGGCAAAGGCCCTCTCCAGGACCCTTTGCCGGTCCAAGGGGCGTAGATCCAAACAGGCCAAGGGAAAGATGCCGGAAACAGATCTCTCAAACGAGGGCGCGCGGGTGCCAAATATGGACGAGGATCCGGAAAGCGTCATTGCCCAACCCTCAGCAGTTCAGCCCGGTGGTGTATATCCCGTATCGCGAGGTCCACCCGGCAGCGGCACCGGTTATCAACTGCCATACAGGATTGCTCCCGAGATACATCCAGCTTTCCGACCGCAGATACAACAACAACACCAACAAGTAAGCGACTTTCAGGGGGGATTGTACATGACGGTTCCCTCCCAGCTGGCTACGGTCCAAGAGCTGCACGCCATGCCGTCCTCGACGTTCAGGGCATCGCCGGCGCAAGATAAACGCGGATACTACCAGCCTTCGTCGATGCGCGCCGGTTATTCAAACCCCAAGGGGGCAGTGGTCATGTACAGTCCGCACCCCATCGCCGACGCCTACACCTACGAAGAGGACTGGAGCCACGTCCACGAGGCGAGAGCCAAGGCGCAGGCCCAGGCCCAGGCGGCACAATTCAGGCCTCAGTCCACGGTAGCAATGGTAGGAGGGGGAGGAGTAGGAGGAGGAGGAGGAGGCCAAACCCCCCAGATCCCCGAGCGGTTCTCGTCAAAGTGGAAGCCGCGCTCGTTTGTGTCGGGATCTTACCGCCGCGCTCGGTCGGTGTGCGGAAGCCTCGACTCCCGCGTCTCTTGGAATCCTTTCGACCTCCCCGGGCCGCCCAAGCAGACCCTCATGTCGGACATGATGGAGGTCCTCGCCAAGAGGGAGGAGGCCAGATCGGATGCCCAAGGGCAGCAGCGGTTGGCGGGATAATCAAACGAGAAATGAATTTCATCTTGTTCTTTTAGGAACAAAGTTTTTTTTTTTTTTTTTTTTTTTTTTTTTTTTTTTTTTTTTTTTTTGGGTTGGTTTGGTTTTGTTTTCTTTTCCCCCTTTACGGTTTGTTATTCTCTTGAAATAATCTGGTACGAGTTGGGAAAGCGGAAACGAGTTTGGAAAAGCGGAAACGAGTTTGGAAAAGCGAAAAGGAGTTGGGAAAGCGGAAAGGAGTTGGGGAAAGCGGAAAGGAGTTTGAGAAAGCGGAAAGGGGTTGGGAAAGTTTTTTTCCCTCTTCTTCTTTCGGTGCGCGGGAGTTAGGGAAATGGATATCAATACACGGTGATATGTATCGACTTGGGGAGGATAGCTTGTTGCCAGGTGTTCCAATCACTCTCCTCTGCTTCTGATTAGTATTGCACATGTATATACATGTCATATATGTATGTACTTTCCATTAGTTTGACGGACTATACAACGCTGACTGGTGGTTCGATAAACGATTGTTTCCTAATATCAGTCTTTGTCTTGCAATCATCATAGCTCCCAGTTATAGACTGAGCTGAAAAAAAACCATTTGAAAACTTTTTCGTTTCATTAAACCATAGTAGTATTATTAATTTTGTGGATATGTATATATTCTTTGTAGTTAGTTCCTCAGAAAACCCCTCCCCCAATGATAAACAACCTCTCCTCCTCCTTCTTGGCCCACTGCACGACCCTGTTAGCCCCTTGGGTCATGGCAGCGCGGGAAGCGTTAGGCCCCGCGACGCAGTAAAGCTCAAAGACCGGAGTGATCCACGCCAGGCTGGCCACATCCTCCCCTACCGAGTGTAATACTTTCAGATGTGAATGTTTGGCGTGCATGGAGGCGTGTAATTGGTGATAGACCGACATGAGTTTCCTTCGGGCGATTTGTCGTTCCGGTTCCCACCCGGAGAAATGGGGCTCCAACGAGGGCATGCAGAATTGCACGTTGGCGCGGGATTTATACAGGAAGTGGCTGAGTTGGATTTCTTGATGAGCTGTAGAGGACGAGGAAGTAGAGATGGATGAGATTTTTGGACGGCCCTGACGGCAGGCGGAGCGGATCAGGGATAAGTATCCTGATTTCTGGAGGGAGAGGGCCAGTTTGTCCCGCATTTCTTTTAGGGAGAAGAACGACTCCTTGTCGGCTGAGATGAGGATTATGGCTATTTCTTCGTCTGCTGATTGCGGGGACGGGCGTGACGATGAGGAGGAGGATGGCGGTGGAGGAGGAGCACTGGTGGAATTGGATCTGGTTTCTGAAGACTCTTCTTCCCCTTCTGGTGGCTCTTCTGGGATCGAGGGCGTGGCATGGGAACGGGCAGGGTGATGAGAACTATCACCATCATTTTCATCGTCTGGCTTGTCAAAGAAGCTGACATACATGTATAGATAGCCGCGGTTGTTGAATGCTGGAAGGCAGAGAGGAATCCAGCTCTCGCCGCCGCCTGCTTTAATACTTCCTGATTCGAAGAGCATGTTGAATATTAGTTGGAGATCGCTTGGATGGAGCGAATGCTTGCGTGGCCGGATCACGCTGACTAGTTTTCCTCCCGCAACGATGAGTCCATAGAGGAGCTTGTCGGCGCGATTTTTGAGGAATATGTTATTTATTGAGTGCCGTTGGGACTTTCTCAGCTTCAGGCATTCCAACGCGCCGAGGAGGGCGGATGGAGAGCCCTTGGTGAAGCTGTCGGCAAGAGATGAGAGAAGAGACTCGGTGCCCTCCAGGGGCTTCCTGAGATCAGTAGACGGTCGGTGGACAAAGATGTTCTTCAGCGTGGGGAGTGTCAGGGTTGACAGAATCTGCATGTACAAGGCGTCCAACTGGCTCCTAAGCTGGGCGTCGCTCTCACCGAGCCTGCTTATGGCTACAAAGTAAAGAGGCCCTTCGGTCGTAATGACAAAACGCGCGTTGCCGGCTGTGAAGCCGAGCAAAGGGTCCTTTTGCCCTTCGTAGAAGGATATGATGGTCTGCACTACACCCATGGACGAGTTGATCAGACTAAGATCGCCATGCCGACTGTATATGGGCTTTCCAGCGGACGAAAGAATCATGTAGTGCTTCATCTTGGAGTGCCAGAGCGCGAGCCGGACATCATCGGTGGTGTTGTCCGGGATCTCGTCGAACTCCCTCTCGAAGCCTGCGAGGTCGCCCGACATACCAAGCTCAATGCCCTCAAACGGCTGGATTACTGTTTCCGACTGAGACCGAAGCAGATTCCACGCGCGACTTTTCCTGTTCAGACTGCCGGCCACCAAGCTCGCAAGGTCGCCGTGGGGGCGTAGAGTTGGCGCAAAGCTCATGACACTCATGGAGTCGGCGACATCGCCAGCCGATGCTCGTCTCGGTGTCGCATATCCGCTGGCAAGCGGTGAACCAACCCCCTTTGCGCTATTCGTGGTAAACGTCCCCCGCGACCCATCGGGGAACGACAGGGTCGAGATATCAATCGACGAGACCGCCGTCGTTGGTTTGGACTGAGCGGCCGCTATTTTGGGAGACCATTCGCCAGAGGGTTTCCTTCGAGGTGGGAGGGGCGGAGGAGGCGGTGATGGCGACGGCGACGGCGACTGCGACTTCAAGTTCAAGGGGGAAGAAGAAGCGTCTGCGTCGACATTAACAATTGTTATGGTATCGCTGTTGGGGCTGTTATCATCACTGCTGGAATTGGTGATAGTGGTGGTGTTGTTGTTGTTGTTGATGCTGTTGTCATTGTTGCTTGCATTGCCGCCGGCTGTATCACTGCTCGATGCCATTTTGCTGGACATTCCACCTCTTCGCTCGGCCTCCTCATTGTCCTACTCCCGCTGATGATTTTGGCGAAATCTTCAAGGAAAGCGGGGCCTGTCAAACCTTCAACCACAATTCCATGCTTCAACACATGGGAATCGCGATGAACAAGTGACAGTGACGAGTGACAGCAGTTGACGGGGCAGATCAGACATGAACCAAATGACGACAGCAGGCCGCTAATGCACCGCCAAGACATGGATGTCTTGACATTTCTCACTGATAAGATAGCTGTCTCGGGCTTTAACAGGGATCAGCTTCAAGGGACCAATCCCCCGGACAATCCAATCAAGGACGCTAGCCGCCGCCACAATCCCGGTGGGACAGTACCTACCTTACCTACCTAGGTACCTAGCTGGGCGCACCTGGTAACTCTCTGTGCCGGTTACCTGGAATCGGGCAACGTAGCTTCACAAATAATTCCGACAAGGCTTACGACGACGAGGACAAACCATTAGTGAGGATTCTGGCCCGGCAATGAATCGACCATAGCGGCCACGATCATACCAGGGAAAATCCCGGAACCTATCGAGAATCGAGATGGCGCTTGAGCCGGGGCGCCGTTCTGTCTCTCCCGAGAGCTCTGGACGAGACTCTCCGGCTCCTCGACAATGGAGAAACCAGCTTGGGAGTGGTATGCGAAATCACCAGTGATGTTGGAGGAGATTCCGTGGGGCTGACGGAGCCATTTTGAATGCAGAGGATGCGCCGTCCAAAGACAAACACTACCGCAAATACGCGAATCATGTCGAGCGAGCTCTCTCGCTGTTCGAGACAACCCTCCAGGAATGGGCAGACTATATTTCCTTCTTGAACCGCCTACTGAAGGTTGGTTAATTACTCGCAGAGTACACACATGTATATACATGTATGCAGGCCAGAATCTAATATGTCTCTCCTGCCCACCGCACAGGCATTACAGGCACGACCTTCCTCCATCACGACCATCCCCGCCAAGGCGACCGTCGCAAAGCGTTTGTCGCAATGTCTGAACCCTTCTCTCCCGTCAGGAGTCCACCAGAAGGCTCTCGAGGTATACCATTACATATTCTCGGTTATTGGGAAGGCGGGTTTGTCTAGAGACCTGCCGCTGTACCTCCCAGGTCTCGCCTCGGTCCTCTCGTTTGCTTCGCTCTCCGTCCGTGCCCCTTTTCTCGACCTTCTCGAGCGCCACTTCCTGGATATCGACTCGCGGTCCTTGCGCCCTGCCATGAAGTCTATGATACTTGCTCTCCTGCCTGGGTTGGAGGAGGAAACGAGCGAGGATTTTGAGCGCACTCTCAAGCTGGTTGAACGTTTCAAAGTTGCGATCCGACCGCCAGGGACCGAGGACATCACGGATGCACACTCATCTGGAGATGACTTTTTCTGGCAGTGCTTCTTTCTGGCTTCCATCACCGGGAATAGTAGGAGAACAGGCGCCTTAGCCTACTTGTTACGCGCGCTTCCAGAGTTGGGAGGCCCAGTGCCTTCCGAGTCTGCTAAACCCGCCGAGTCTCGGAATGCTGCCGATGTTGAGACGTCCTCTAAGCTTTCTCAGCTCGTAACATCTCCAGAACCTGGATTGCTCATTCGATGCTTTGCTGCCGGCCTTGCCGACGAGCAACTTCTAATCCAGCGGGGGTTTCTCGACTTGCTTGTCACGCATCTACCGCTCCATTCAAAAGTCCTCCAAACTATGGGAAAGGCTGGGGATTTGGAGCTTCTTTTACGGGCAGCCGTCGGTGTAACGGTGCGGCGAGATATGAGTTTGAACAGACGTCTTTGGTCTTGGTTGTTGGGGCCCGAGCCGGCCGCGTCGGCCGAGCACGAGGGCGGGCTAGAGTCCCCCACCTCTACCTCGACGCATACGCATGGGTTCTTCTCAAGAACCAGCTACTTCGAAGAGTTTGGCCTCCAGCCGCTGACGAGGGCAATACTTGAGATGATCAAGTCAGATTCGGGTGGCAATCCCAGCGAAAGAGCACGGCCATACCGCATATGCTTGTCCTTGATGGATAGGTGGGAAATCGGTGGTCTAGTTGTGCCCGAGGTCTTTCTATCAGTCGTCGACAGTGTGCGGGATTTCAAGAGCAAGGCATTAAACAAGGCAGACTTCACTGAAGTATTGCGAAGCGCTAGCGTCTTCTTTGACGGGGTTGAGAGCGGCTTGATTTACAGCGAGATGCTTTCGCTCATGACCCAGGCGATTACCTCTGGTGACATGTCCAAAGATGATCGCGCTGAGAAACTAGAACTTGTCAAGTTCATCATTGCGCACTTCAATGTCAGGGAAGAAGAGATGATCACCGTACATGCTCCTCTGACTGTTCTCGCGATTCTGTGCATGATGGAGGAAACCAAGGACAGGGAGTCTGCAAACAGGAGCTCAGCAGGCATGGATACCTCGCTTTCTGAGCAGGTGCTCACTGTGACTGGAAGTTTGATCGACCTCATTCCCGAAAGAGCATTCCCATGGGGCTCAGTGAGCAAATCTGTGGCCCCCATGGAATCAAAGATTCTCGCGGCAACACCCAACACGGAGCTCCTCAAGAAAATCAGGACGTTTTATGTTGCTGAGCAAGGAAACCTCGAATCGAGCGCTTTTCCCTTTGTCCCACAGAATTTGGCGGAGCTGCTCTTGCAAAAGGCTTGTAACCTTGTCTGTGACAGCTTAAGTCGGTTGGATTCAGGTGCGGACGTGGCCGCCAAAAGTCACGTTTTCATGCTTCTCCTGTCCAAAACACCACAAAAATCATTTCTTAATACTGAGAAACTCCTTGCAGCTCTCCACGCGGGTCTATCTACCGGAGACTCGGTCCCGTTCACTACTTATTCTGCAATTATCACGCTCTCATCGCACCTGTACTCGGCCAGCCGAATCTCGACAGTTGAGCTTTCGGAGCTTGTTGTGCCGTTGGTGCGGCATGCGTGGACATTTCTTTCAGCAGCCGAGCCGAAGTACCATGTTGAAACAGTTCGCAGTCTCTGGATATTTCAAACTGCGCTAACACCTGCGAATCGGGACATCGAGGCTGCAATCTGCTCACTGATGCTCGAAAATGACACATCGGGCACATTTGCGCAACGCGGTGCTGACCCTGGCAGAAGCTTTTGTGTCTTGTGGTCACACAGCTTGCAGGATAACCCTTCGGGTGTAGATAGGCGAGGTCCCAAGACGCCGAATGGTGATCTCAAGGCTCCTCCACGCCTCGGAGGCATGGATAATTATGAAGTCATGCTGACCCGGCCACTGTTTCTGATGCTAGACGCCCTGACAGATGAACGGACACAGCTTTTTATGACTGTCAAGACGTGGCTGAACACACTCATTGGCATGGACAAGTACGTAAAACACCGATAACACAGCGACTGGCCGTACTGACAGCACTCCTAGGCTCCTGGGCATTTTTGTCACAAAATTTGCAGAGTTGCCCTTTTTGAGGCGACAACAGGGCGCTTCAGAGCCCAGCTCAATTCATTTCACGGATGAAGATGACCTAGACCTGGGGCTATACTATATGCGCGCCCTGTCCAGTGTCTTCCGCTGGGCCCCTGAGGCAGCATGGGGCGTTGTGGCAAAGAGGACAATCCGGTCAAGTCCACCACTTGCTGAAATCGGTATGCTTATCAAAATAAAAGCTCTGAGCCCTCTGAATTGTCCTGCTGACTCTACTTCTAGCCGGAACGGACGAGGACATAACACTGCAAGAGTTCTTTCTCCATGTCTGCCTCCAGTGCATGGCATGCGACAAGGTCCCCGGAGATGAGGTCTCCCAAGTACGGGTAACACAGCTCTATCGCGCTGCCTTGACCGCATTGCATCAGATCCTCCTGAACCCATATGCTGCGTCGCTTTCCAAACTCCATCTCGAACACAGATTGATCGAAAAGCTATCCCGGTCTCTCTCTGGGCCTGATCCTTACGTTCAAGTCCTCCTCCTCGATGTTGTCTTCGCTTCTCTCAAGCTACGCGAGTTGGTGCCCGTCGAGGTTCCCGTGTCACCAATTAATGAAAAGCCACCAGGGGCCCTCGAAAGGGGCAAAAGCTTCGTCGTGCCCCATGTTAATGAACGGCCGCCCGCTCAGCAACAGCCGCCACCTGCGCCTACGCTTCTCAAAACCATCCTCGCCGGTCTCAGTGCAGCAAGTAGCCGGCCCGTCCTTGACAGCTGGATTGGCTTCCTCACCGAGTGTCTCCCACTCTACGAGGATTCGATCTTTCAAGTCCTGATACCTCTGGTGGAGACTCTTTGCAGCCAAGTTGACATCACCTTTAGCAGCCTCCAGCATCTTTTCAGAACAGCTGACCTGATCCCTTCCGCACACACATCTGTTGGCCCCGAAACAACGTTGATATCTTTGCTAAACGGCCTTGAGCAGGTTTTGGCCAATGGGCACGACAGGCTCCTGGCTGAAGAGGCCAGAGCCCAGGTTGTCAAGAGTCCAGACCAGCCTCAAGGCTTCTTCGGTAACATGGTATCAGGAATACTCTCGGCAGACGCGCCGCAGACAAGGAGCGCTACCGCCAACGACAGACTTACCGTCCTGCTTGCGTTTCAGGATGCTGTCCGCATCTGCTTCAAAATATGGTCGTGGGGTCAAGGGAATGACGCGGCGCGACAGGATTCTTCGTCGGGAGCCTCGTTCAGCTTCACTTCTCTCCGCATGAGGAACCGGGCGAGGAGGCTGCTGGAGCATTTGTTCGCTGCCGAGACTCTTGAGTGTTTGGAGACTGTCATTGGGATATGGAGAGGCTCTCTGGATGACCCTGACCAATCGAAGTACACCGAGGTTTTCAACTTGCTGCCAGCTCTCGACGGGTCAAGGCCAAAGCACACCATTCCGGCGCTGTTCAATGCCATCTACAGTCGGACAAACCCTGCGGCCTTGGATCCATCGAGAAGGTCGACTCTTACTATTGAACTGCAGGACACTGATGTGGTCATTTTCTTGGTCGACTATGCTCGGTCGCTGGAAGATGATGCCATGGATGAGATATGGCAGGATTGCACGGCCTTCTTGAAGGACCTCTTGGGCAATCCGTTCCCACATCGCCAGACCCTGCCGAGCTTGCTAGAATTTGCGGCTATCTTGGGCGAGAAAGTGGACAACACCAATTTTGGGGAGCAAAGAAAAATGCGCCGAGAACTAGCTGTGAGCATCATCTTGGTTGTAATTATATGATGACAATAGAGCTGACCAACATACCTAGGATCTATTCCTGCGGCTTCTAACGGCCATATTCACAACCAGACCAACCAGCTTCACAGAAACTACAGCATCATCAACTGCTTCCGAAAAGAGGACAAGCGAACACTCGCGGCAAGCGTCAACGGCGATTAGACTTCCCGGAGACCGAGCCGACGACGTGGTTGGCATCTTGTCCACAATCGTACCTAACCTACCCAAGATCCTGGTTGAAAACGACCGGATCCTCACGGCAGCTACCGCCATTTCAGCCAGCGTCATCGGGCCAACCCTCCGATCAAAATCCTTCCCCGACACAGTCTCAAACAACACCTTGTCCCTGCTCCAAGAACTTGCCAGACTTCCCAACAACCAGAAATCGTGGAAGAAGGACGTGGCCGACGCCTTCAACGACTCCAGATTCTTCGGCTCCAATCTCACCCTCGTCCAAAGCGGCTGGCTACCCCTCCTCAAGCAATGGGCGGTCAACGATAAAGAACGGATGCCTGAAATCCTAACCCGCATCACCCCTCCAACAACAGCCGGTATTGTGTTCGGTGTGGGCGCGACATCCGCCCGTCTCGAAGCGGACCGCAAAACTCAGCTCAACCTCCGGCGCATCGCCACCTTGATCCTCGCCTCCCCAGCGGACGCTTTCGCGGCGGACTTGGCTCCCATACTCGATAAACTTATCGAGCTGCTGAGCGCCACATCCACGTCTTCCCCTTCCTCGACAACGAGAGCAGAGGTATACATGGTCGTCCGGGCACTCGTCCTCAAGACAAGCGCGATTCACCTGGCCGGACTCTGGCCCATAATCAACTCTGAGCTCCACGGGGCCATCTCTTCTGTTGTGGCGCCAGATCACAGTGCTGCATCCGATACGTACGGCAACGCCTCAGTGATGCAGGCGTGCAAGCTTCTCGACCTTTTGGTCTGTGTCGCGCCAGACGACTTCCAACTGCATGAATGGTTGTTCATCACGGACACGATCGATGCGGTTTACAGGCCGATGGGGTATCAGCCTGTTGCGCTGGTTGATGAGGTTTCTGAGGAGCTGGTGGGCAGCGCCTCGGCGGCGTCTGCTGGTAGCGGCCGACGGCATGGACATCAGCATCATGAGTCCTCCTCCGCTGCTGCTTGGACAACAGTGATGAGCTCATCGTCGTCGCATAAACGGCCGATGCTGGGGCAGCCGGGCGGGATAAGTGGCGAGGTTGGCTTGGAGAGGAGGGATGAGCTGGTTTCCAAGGTTCTCAGGCCGTTCTTTGGGCAATTGAGCATATATGCTTTTGAGAGCACGTACGCCATGGGCAACGTAGATTGGGAAGAATGTGTCAGAGGGCTGGTGAGGGATGTTTTTGATGAGAGAACTATCGTTAGGGCTTTGTGATTTTTAATTGCGCTCGAGGTTTCTGTTATGGAGCGGGGTTGTTGATATGGTAGAGAGAAAGGTTACGAGTCTTAATAATTCAAAAAAAAGTTTCCCATGGTGCAGGATTTCAGATTTTCAAAGCTCAGTGCGAAGTGATGGGCGAGTAAGACGGTTGCAATAATAATTTTTTTGTGTTATTGATCCTCGGAAGAGGCAGGGACATAAGCCACCAAGGCCTTGCTGGCCCCTTGCATGCAGTACTGCACTACATCCATCTTTTCCTCCCTCCCATCTGGCACCAACTTTGCTATCTGCCGCAGATCGCTCGTCCTTGGCAGGAATAAAGCGTGCTCCATTGGCTTGCAGGCTTCGTGTATCGTTTGGAGATTGTACGGCTCCATCAGGCTTAGGTCGAACACGCCGTGGCTGGCGTAGCTCACCCCTCCCCAAGGAGGCGAGGCGAAGACTGTCGTAGAGTTCACATCGACCCGGATCGATTCGTCCAGCGTCTCTGGTTCATTTTTGAGCCTGGATAAGAAATCGAAGCAGTCGCCGTGGATGAAGGTGATGTACTCCTCCACGCCGTAGATTGAGGCGTTGTGCTGCGCGCAAGCCAGAGTGGACGCGTCCTTCTCTATGGCGATTACGTGCGCCCACTTTTCGGAGAGGGCGAACGCTATGGCGTTGCCGCCCGCGCCGGCGAAGATGTCGACTATGGTTGTCTTTGGTGGGTTGGAGGTTAGGTGGGAGGGGAGGTCGTTTGCCAGTTGGCTTTTGAGAAGAGTGTTAGCAAAAGGGATGGAAACGGTAAGAAGAAAAAAAAACACATACAGGGCGATTGGTTCAGGAGTTACGCCGAACCAGGCGTCGTCTGTTAGACGGATGTCATAGTCATAATATTGGAATATTGAGTAGCGTTGGTGCCAGTATCTGCGATTAACAGTTAAGTTAGTAAGGTGAACAGAAGATGATGTGCTTGGCTGGGGGATGAGGCTGACTTTTGGATTTCTGTTGGGACTTGGGAGAGTTCATCGTAGTGCCGACATCTGTCTGTAAGAGGGAGGCGGCCCTCAACTGGTTTGAGGACGGCCATGTTGGAGAAGGGAAGATTTGGGTATTCTTGTGAATAGAGAGCAAAAAAAAAAAAAAAAAAAAAAAAAAAAAAAAAAAAAAAAAAAAAAAACCAATGGAAAATGGGTATCTTGAAACTGTGGTTGATCAGAGACCGGTTCCTCGGCCCAGAAAAAGTGAAAAAGAAAAATAAAATAAAAAAATCAAGGGCCGCTTGGATAAAAATTATTGTGAGAATGAGATGAAAGTTTATTATGTTGATCAGTGAAGAAGGTGAGGCTCGTGATGCCAAGACCGGTACCTGAATCCTTGACCCACCTAAGCTGTGCCCCACAGTCTCGCTCGGTTCAGGCAAGGTCACCACCGACAGCGACCACCGTATCCATACCGTATCCCTATCATGTCACTGTAATTCCTAAGGTCGAGAACGAATCCCTTTCTTTGGGACTTCAACAACTCTAGACCTAAAAGCCCGCACAATGTTCAACGCCTTGAACCGATTTATATCCCGACTAGACGGAGAAGCGCCGCCAGCGGCCCGCGAGAACCATGGCGGATTCGGGTTTCAAGTGTTGCGCAACACCAACCTCGAGCTTGCCATCGAGCCCTGGTTTGACTATGTAGTCGGGATCAACGGACGCATGATCGTATGCCCCCCTCCCCCCTCATGTGTCCCTTCTTCACCTCGTCCAACACACTAACAATCCTCATTTCAGGATGATTCCGACCCGGGCCTCTTCGCCCAAGAAGTCCGAAACTGCGCTGGTGCCTCTGTGATGCTCGGTCTTTGGAGCGCAAAGGTAAGCTGCCCCCATCGTCCCGATCTCTTCACCCCTCCACACTCCAGGCATTGACCCGCCGTGTTCAGGGTCAACGGACTCGAGCGATGCACGTTCCGGTCCCAGCCGATACCGCCTCCCTGGGCCTAACCCTCCAATGGACCCCCCTCGCCGTCGTCTCCAACATCTGGCACGTTCTCGACGTGCCCGCAAACTCCCCCGCCGACGTAGCCGGCCTCATCCCTTACTCCGACTACATTCTCGGCACCCCGGAGGGCGTCCTCCACGGTGAGGGCGGCCTCTCGGAGCTAGTAGAGGACCACATCGGCCGTCCCTTGCGTCTTTACGTCTACAACAACGAGTACAACGTCACACGCGAAGTCACAATCCAACCTTCCCGGGATTGGGGCGGCGAGGGAGCACTAGGTTGCGTGCTCGGCTACGGGGCACTTCACAGGCTCCCGGCGCCCCTGAGCGAACCTGTTCATGCGCCGGGGGAAACAATGTTCGATTCCGCACCGACGCAGCATTTCGTTCCTGCAGCGTCGCCCACCGCGGCCTTCTACCCTGCAGCAGCAAACACGCCGCCGCCTCCCTCGTTGTCGGCAGACTTTTTGGTCCCCGCTCAGCTGGTTGACGCGCATACCGCACCGCCTCCGCCAGCAGGAGGCGCCGCGCCGCCGCCGCCGAGGGGGAAGAAAAAGGAGAGGGCGCATCATCATGGCGGACCGAACTTGATGGACGACTATTTCAAAGAGCAGGAGAAGAAGAGCAAAGAGCTCGACAATGCGCCCAGCAGGACGGCATCACCTCTGCCGCCACCTCCCAAGGCCGGAGGACCACCGAGGGGAGGAGGACCGCCCAGGGCCGAGAGCGTGCCGCCACCTAAGGAAGAGGAGTAAATACCAAGGGGAGGCTTGATGTAATATTTGTTTTAAATTTCTGAATTTTAGCGTGCATCTTTGCTTCTTCCCACTCTCGCCCGTTCTGACAGAAAGAACGTTGACCCTTAAAACTGAAAATCATCGAAAGAATGTGAAGGGTCCATATGGACAACGGTCTTGGAACGCACATTTCTCTAACGTACTCGGGTCTCTGGGCTTCAAATAACGCCGTCCACTCGTGATTATATTAAAGTCTCCACATGGACTTGATTTCTTTGACGTCTCATAGTCTATCCTTGGCAATCAAAGGTATCAAGATTTCGTTAGGAGCGGATGGCTTCTCCAACGCAGGGAGCCGACCAAACACCAACACTACATGAGCACTTGGGAGCAAAGATACACAATCACATGAATATGTTTAGGCAAGGATTAAAGGCTAAAATTATGCCTTGACAGCATCGCCCTCGCGACCCCATCTGGCCGATTCGTCGCCATCCTCCCATGTCTTTTCAACATAGCCGAGCTCCCGCTTCACCTTCTCTACCGTTTCCTTGTCCCCAGTGTTCTTGCCGATGTTGTCGCTAAAATCACAGTCAGTCCCGGTGTGCGCTACACAATGATAAAAAAAAAAACTTGCCTGATCTTGATCGCAGGGCGACCGTTTGCTGAGCTCAACTTGATAACAATGTTCAGAGGTGTTGACTTCTTTCCCGTCCCCTGGTGGACAAAATCATTCGTGAAGAATGTTCCGACACCGAAAGTGGGCTGGAATCCAGCCTCTTCCGATACTTCCTTATACTCCAAGCAGCGGTCAATATTCAGGGAATCGGAAAAGACAATGACCTTCTTGTCGTGGATGCCCTGGTCATCATAGAACTTGCGCATAACCTTGACAAACTGCTTGGGGTCTCCCGAATCCTGGCGGACGCCAGTAAAAACATCGGCATACGTCTTCTCGGGCTTGTGGGCCTTGTTGACTAACGCGCCAACCGAGATGAACGAATCGGCAATGCTGACCTTCCTCTCCTTCGGCTCCGGCGCAGGCTCCCCAAGACTTCGAACCGGCTGGCTGAATGCCTTGAGGAACTCTGGAGTCCCAAAGGTGTCGGTGAGGGCAATCCCGAGGACACCTTCTCCGAAGCAGCCGACCCAGCGGCAGAGCGCCTCCTCGGTCGAGAGCTTGTAATCACCGACGATGGCGGCGGTTCCCATGAACCACTCGTGAGCGACGGTACCGACCGGCGGAATGTTGAAGCGCATGGCCAAGTGGACATTGCTGGTCCCCGAAAGCTTCCCTGGCAGCCCACGCTTCTCGGCCTCTTTGCTGGCTTTGGTCAGGCCCCTGAATACTAACGCTTGGGTGTGGTAGTCTCTTCGGCGGCGGGTGCCGAACTCGGAAAATACACAGCCCGCCTCGAGTAAGCGCATGCCTTTCTCGAGGGCCTGCTGCTCCTGCCCATCGTACGTCCAATCCGTGTCCATAAACTTGAAGTAGGCCTCGGAAGTTAGAGCCAGCAGCGGAATCTCGTACAGGATGGTGTCTGCCCAGGTGCCGCTAATCTTGATGTCCAGTTCGCCAATGTCGGTCTCGGCGCCCGTGTCCCCATCCGTCGGCACGAATGTAGCTGTGACCTGCTCTCTTGGCCTGAGGCGAAACTCGGAAAGAAACTCTAGGTAGGCGGGTGCGAAGTATGGGCAGTGCTGTTTGAGGTAATTAAGTTCTTCAAGAGATAGTGAAATGTTGCCGAGCTTTCTGATTTGGTCCTCGAGCCACGCGAACGCCTTCCGTGAGAGCTTCTTTTCAGGCGTCCGGTTGGTGAATGAATACGTCACCGGTACGTCCTTGTAGTATTTGAGCACGGCACATTGCATGGTGAGTTTGTAAAGATCCGTGTCCAAGAACGAGATGACGCCCTCGGGATAGGGCGAAGAGCTGTAGAAATCCATCTTTGGTCGTGGTGGCGCCGGTGATTGATGTGATGGTCGTCGGTTCGGCTTTCTGTGGTGCCCTGGAATCTCAGTCTCGGAACCCAATTCCACAACAACAAAGTTGTGGAAGAGACGAGATGTAATTATCGATTATCTCTCAAATCGGTTTTCTTCTTCTTTTGATTCTGACTATGACTGAGATGATTATAGGAGGGCAGGGTAGATTTCTTGTTTGAGAGTCGAATCGGTGAAATGAAAGTATCCAGAAACTTGACAAGATGGGTAGCTTAGATAGACTCTGTGCTGCCTAGAAATCAGCTAGCTTTATGTCTCTTCAAGCTTCGGAGTGCCTCGGCGATGACACACAACCTGCAACACCCAGAGACACACAACTGAAGGCGGGGTGTTTTTTTGGTGGGGTTGATCGCACAATCAAATGATTCCATGGGAGCCGTCTGCTCGAAGGGTCCACTGTGCGAAGCACAGACCACAGCTTAATTCTCCGAGCGACACCGACTTCCCCGTCCAGCGGGCCCCAAAAAAAAAGTTCTGGAGTGAACGGCAGAAAAAAAGTTCAGCGACAGCTTCAGAGGTTCCCCAAGAGACCCCGCCAAGCAAACCCAGAAAAGCTGGATTGCGCCCCGACATAGCAATCGCGACTCGTTCCCGGGCCTCATACCGTCGCGATACTGGTCAGAACAATGGACATCCACCGTTGCCGTTTCGTAAATTACCCTGCGTCAGCAATCAACTCGATCGCTTTTACACACTCGACGCTTGCATCCGTCTCGGCGACACGAAAATATACCCAAAAGAACATCCAGGTCCGTCTGGCCATTGGACGCGCCAATGGCGACATAGAGATTTGGAACCCTCTCAATGGTGCGTGGCATCAGGAGCTGGTGATCCCAGGGGGCCAAGACCGCAGCGTCGATGGTCTCGTCTGGGTCACCGATGCCGATGAGGAGATGGCTGATGGAAAGATCATCCACGGCAAGTCGCGCCTATTTAGCATTGGCTATACCTCAACAATCACCGAGTGGGATCTGGAGAAGGCCAAGGCGAAGAAGCACGCAAGTGGCCAGCATGGAGATATCTGGTGTCTTGGTGTCCAGCCGCTGCCGCACAAGGCAACTGCCGCAAGCAATTCAAACAGAAAGCTCGTCGCCGGTACCGTCGATGGCAACCTCGTCCTCTATTCGCTCGAGGACGACGACCTCAAGTTCGAAAAGTCGCTGATGCGAACGCCCTCCAAAAACGTCAAGTTTGTCAGCATTGACTTCCAATCCCGAAACGTCGTCGTTGTGGGATGCTCAAACGGTACGATTTGCGCCTACGACATTAGAAACGGCACGCTCCTCAGACAAATGACGCTCGGAACGGACATTAATGGAGGCTCCAAGAACATCATTGTTTGGTCTGTCAAGTGTCTGCCCAACGGGGACATTGTCTCGGGCGACTCGACCGG
The DNA here is from genome assembly GCA_033576145.1 of Cladorrhinum samala. Taxonomy (NCBI): domain Eukaryota; kingdom Fungi; phylum Ascomycota; class Sordariomycetes; order Sordariales; family Podosporaceae; genus Cladorrhinum; species Cladorrhinum samala. The sequence continues at coordinate 28,706 of MU865114.1, read as the reverse complement.
CCAGGTGTGCATCTGGGATGGCAAGACCTACACCCAGGCGCAGAGAATTCAAAGCCACAACCAGGATGTTCTGTGCCTTTCTGTCAGCGCGGATGGCTCCAAGATTGTCTCTGGTGGCATGGACAGAAGGACCGCTATCTACGAGCCGATTGCCGGACAGGCCGGCCGCTGGACAAAGGTGTTCCACCGCCGCTACCACGGCCACGATGTCAAGGCGATGGCTTCTTTCGAGGGAAAGGGCATGAGTGTCGTAGTTTCTGGAGGTATGTTTTTTTTTTTTTTTTAATCGGGGCTTTACTTGGCCATCGTCATCATTACTGACAAGAATGCAGGTTCGGATTCTAATCCCGTCGTCATCCCCCTCCGCGGCGCCGGCAGAGAATACCACAGAACACTCTCACATCTTCCCCAGAACGCTACGCTACAAAGTGCTGCGAAGGCACGCCTAATACTCAGCTGGTGGGGGAACGAGGTTCGCATTTGGCATCTCCTCACACCAGCTCAACAGCTTCTCCAAGACCCAGCGGCCTCTACGAACCTGCGCAAGAACCGCAAACTCGTCGCCAAGATTCTGGTCAGGGGCGAATCTTCCATCTCCTCAGCAGCCATCAGCGAAGACGGTACCCTCCTCGCAGCGGCCACGGCATCTGACATCAAGGTCTTCCAGCTTGACTTGGCGGGCGAGCAACTCCAGATCAGGAAGGTCGCTTTCGAAACATTAGGCCGCGGCGCATCCAAGATTCAAATCTCCCCAGATAAGCAATGGATTTCTTGGGTCGAAGATGGGAGCAAAGTTATGGCTGCTAGGGTGGACTCAGAGAACCACACCGTCTCCCGTCCCTCCAAATTGCCCCGACTCCGGCGCCAGATTCCTAAAAACCTCCTCTTGAGCGGCCTGGGATCATACGATCGGAACATTACGCAAATGGCTTTCTCACCTGACAGCAGAATGCTTGCTGTCGCTGACCTGGCTGGGTACATGGATACTTGGGTCTTACGCGTCCCCCAGGAGGAGCTGCCCAACGGAACGAGTGGCAAAAATGATGACGACGAGGACGACGCAAACCGCTCCTCGGATTCGGAATCCGACGAAGACGATAGCAACAGCAGCGTGGAAGGTCCACGCTGGGTGCGGAATCCCAAGGCCGGGCTCCTTCCGAAGCTGTCCGCCGCCCCCGTCGTTTTGTCCTTCTCCCCTACGCAACAAGAGGAGGATGACTACAGTCTGCTCGTCATTACCACGCTCAAACAGCTGTTTGTATTCAATCCCCGTCATGGGTCTCTTTCGGAATGGTCCCGTAGGAATACCTACCACAAGTTACCTGAGCAGTTCAGGGAAACCAGAGATCTAGTCAAGGGAGCTGTCTGGCAAGGGGAGAGGGTATGGGTCTATGGTGTTTCCTTCCTATTCATGTTGGATCTATCTAGGGATTTTGATCCCGAAAAGGACAATCTCGTCTCCAAAAGGAAGTCACAAGGCACCAAGAGGAAACGGCAAGCAAACGAGAGCGGAGCGGGAGGGAGGATGGATAAGAACTCGCATGGTCTGGGCCCGCAAAAGGTCAGGATCGCGCAAGGGCCCGAGGGCAAGGGCTGGGAGGAGGTGGACGCTATGATTGTTGACGATGGCAAGAGCGTGGCTAGTGCTAGCGGAATTGAGGATAATGATGATTTTGAGGATGAGGATGAGTACGTGGGGGAGCTCCAGCGCTTGAGAGAGGAGAATGGGGAGGTCGACGGGGATGAGGAGGGAAGGAAGGAGCTCGTGGAGGGGGATAAGACGGCCAAGTGGTGGCATACGTATCAGTTCAGGCCGATATTGGGCATCGTGCCGGTTGGGAACGGACAGGGCGATGTGCCGGTCGAGGTTGCGTTGGTGGAGAGGCCGTTGAGCGGTGTGGATCTGCCGGAGAGGTACTTTGCTGAGGGGGAGTGGGAAAGGAGGTAGAGGATTTCAGATGCATGAGACTATTGTCGCTGGATCAAATCTTGCTGGGGATGTTTACGCTGGCCGCAGCGGTGTGCTCTCTCACTTTGTGGTCGGTTGTTGCGTATACCCCTCGCTTGGGTTGGGAAAAGAAAAAAGAGGGAGGGGGGGGGGATGGTAGTCGTCGTAAGCTCACTTGCTCGGCTTAGGTGAGGGCTTCAATATGCCTGTCCTCAAGTCAGTGGGGGGATGGGGAGATATCAAAGAAAATAGATATTTTTATTCTACTTGTTTTATTTTATTGTTTTTTTTTTTTTTTTTTTTTTTTTTGGTGATTGTTTAATTGGCATGTGTTTCTTCTTTGTCCCGTCTACTGAACCAAGGAGCTTTGTTTACTGTTTTTTTTTTTTTTACTCTTGCCCTTGATGTGAAATCTGTTTCCACATAGATGATATCTCGGTAATAAATCTCAGCTTTCCCTGGGAAATGTGTTTTACACTTGGAAAAGTGGTTAAACCACCAATTCCTTTTTTTTTTTTTTTTTTTTTTTTTTTTTTTTGGGCTACTCGCCAAATGTTTCTTCTCCTTCTTTCCCCCTTCCACCGTCACCCCATATCCCCCATCCCAGATCGATTTAGCTCGTTATCCTCCCTCGAGATGGCTTTCCTCCAATGCATCAGGCGGAGAGACTAGACTGGACTTGACAAATGTCACCATGACCTTTTTTTTCTGCAGGCAAACGTTTTCCAGTGTAGGACCCGGTATCAAGCAACAAAACAACCCCCCCCCCCCACCTAACCCCTTGAGTGCAGCCGGTTGGTTGGTGTGGTGCGGTGTGGTGTGTGGGTGATGATATGGATGCGGATAACCATGGCCAAAAAAAAAAAAAAAAAAAAAAAAAAAGGTCTAAGTAGCGGTTCCTTTTTCTGTCGGCCGTTTTCCGCGGCTTTAGGCTTTGATTGTGATTGTAACCACCTCTGCGGTATGCGTGGTTATCTGTTTCTATCTATATAAGGAACCACATGTGGAGGAGGAGGAGGAGGAGGAGGAGGAGGAGGAGGAGGAGGAGGAGGAGGAGGGGGGGGTTGGGCGGGTTACGGCTACGTGTTTACGGTCTACGTGTCTGCGGGTTGATACTATATACTGTGATAAAATCAGGTTGAGGCTGTTGATGGGGGGGAACTGTTTGGTGATTTCAACGGCAGAGGAAGTTTTTTTTATGTATATATATATATAAAGCACATTTTGGGGCATAATAGAGAGATATATCCCTTGAAGGGAAACAGAACTCTAATTTGTTTGTCATTGGTTTCCTTTTTTTGATAAGAAATTCTTTTACACGGTTAGTTACGTCTCTTCCCAGATGGTGGAGGAAAAAAAAAAAAAAAAAAAAAAAAAAAAAAAAAAAAAAAAAAAAAAAAAACGAAGCCCAACCATGATGCCGGTTCTGTTTGCTTGTGTGGTTATCAGAAGATATATATATATATCACCAATGACGCTGTCCCCCTTTCCGGCCCGGCGAGCCAGAGGATCCGAGTACTGAGGTTGACTTCTGTTTTTTTTTTTTTTTTTTCTGGTCCAAGGATGGAGGCTAATCATATTGCATATACAGAACCGTCCACGGATACGCGTATGTTGGGTAGTATGATCAGTGTGGGCTCGCTCGGGTGTAGGTGAGTGTAGGTATGTACAGTAGTTTCTCTCCCAGTTACTTCCTCCTGGGACTCCTACTCCGCACATGCTCGAACATTGTCAGACTTGACCCATATGACCCTAGAGCATGGGGGAAGACGCGCGTCAAGAGGGAAAAAAATTAAAAAATTCTGCCAAACCTTGAGGAACGAGTGGGCATTTTTGTATCTATCTATGTATGTTTGCACACATATGCGATGCAGAGGTGATCTCGACCTTGCGAAGAACATATCTCACAATATCGTAACAGAACTCGGCGTGATTTCTTTGATCCTTGGATACACCAGAGAACGAAAAGTTGCTGCCTGAATCTGTTGTTTACAAGGGCCAGGGGGTTAACCAAGTGTCTTTGCTGGAGCTCTTGTGAAAAAAAAACCTCATCTCCCGACCCGGGAATAGAGATGTTACCAAGTAAAAGGCAAGATCACTATCCGTACGACTAGGATTACGATCGCTAGCTTGGAGGACAATGGAGCTCGGGTGCATAGTCGAGGTAGTGGTCAAGGAACGAGGAAACTTCATATCCGGGGTTGTCGTGGGCCACACACGTAAGAAGCGGGAAAGACGGGGGTGCCGTCTAAGCCGACGGGTCAATAAGAGGCCAAGCTTGGATGATCTACGGGGTTTCCCGCGGAATGGAAGCTAACATTGATGGACTATCAGTTTAGAAGAGAGAGCATCTGATATGATAGATGGGTGTGGCGTATAATTACTCGCTGGATACGTGAAGCCGTGGATGATGAACCCTCGTTCACCCGTCGAGGGGCTCTATTAGTTGCTATTTCGGGCAGGCCACGAACAGAGCATATATGTCCACGTAATAAGAAGGGGGGAAAGAACGGCTACAAAGCGCGGCCCCTCCAACCGGAGTGGTCGACTTTGCCGGTACCCATATCAAGGATGGCGGACTATGGAACGGGTCCTTTATGAACGAGCAAATTGCCAAGACCGGCATCAATCAACCTGAGTGTCGGATATTGATAGCAGAAAACCCACGATGAGACCAGGCGCCAGAAGACGTTGGGTGACAGTGAGCTCTGTAAGAGATAGGAGGGCGGGTGACGTGCAATTATTTAGTATAAGCGTGTTTGGTGGAGATGGCTGATGGGAAATGGATCTTCCTGGCCCCAAAAAACGGAAAAAAAAAATTAAAAAATGGCATATACTTTCGAGTGTGTTGGAGGAAAACCAACGAGATGGTTCCAGTGTGCCGCGTAATCACTGCTTTTGAACGCCACTGTACCCGCATCTGGCACTGTGCTCCGGTACACTAACACGACTAACACGGCTGATTCGTTCTTAGCACTGTCTTTCCCGACTGTGTTTGATGATCTTGGTCCCAGTTTTATTTTCCGAATTGGCTCGTCCCTCCCAAGAAACCAGACATTTATTCCCAGCCGTGTCACAACCGAGGACAATTAATCTAGAAATGTCTACGCAAGCAGATCATCCCCTGGGAATTGTTGGCTAGATCAGTCGTCCATCGATATATCCTGGTGACTGGCTGAGGGTGTCTAACAAGTCTTTGATAGGAAGAAGATGGTCACAGGGAGCTCAAAGCTAGGTACATAATAATTGGTCGTCGTCGTAATATGTCTCGCTTTTTTTCTGCGCCTGTGATTTTTGTAATTGGCGAAAATTTTGATAGGCGTGACGAGGGGATGAGCTCAGGTGGCAACGAGGCGTAATAAGCTCGTGGTCTCGCTAGCTGCAAGTATGAAAATTTTGTTTAGGATAGCATAGAGCCTCTACTAGGTAATGTTACGCACTTTAAATCGTTAATCGGGAAGACCAAAAAGCAGCGAGGCTGAGCGGTGAGCTAATCATGTCCATGCCCTTTTTGCCTATTGTACCGGTATGTGTCTTGGATATCCGTGGAGATGTATAACGGGATGGTTACATGCGCTGCTCTCGTGGAGACGACCAATTGTCGCCTTTGGTGGCAGGGTGGTCAAGTACCGTTTGGGATTCTCAATGGGCATACCTACCTACCGTAGGCCATCCTGGCACCAGATGGGTGCGAGTTCCCTTCCGAACCCTTGTTGAGTTCTTTGAGGAATCCCAAATGCAACTGGGAATGCCTGCCTGAAAAGATACCAAAAACACATCCAAAAGATCAGCAGCCAATAAGCGAAAGGTTCTTACTTCAGCCACAGAGCCGGGTCCTAGTACTTGGGCATCTGGCATTGGCCCACGAGCCACGCCTCGTCATTTGGCCCCACTCTCCGCATTCGTCGAGGGCCTCTCTGGACCCCTGTGACCATCATGTTGAGCATGGCAACTTTCAATGTTGCATCCACCCCGTCCACTCATTGGATGTTTAGGTTCCAGTTCCATCATTCTCGAGGTCCCCTCCCCTCTCGAAGCCCTCGATTAAAAAAATAAATTAAAAAAACAGGGTTGAATTCCCCTATCCTTTGAAACTTTAGAATATTCAACAAGAAAGTAGACGGCACAAACAATTAAACAAAATACAAACTGCCAGACAGGTATGTATGTATTTGCCTCCATTTTTGGCCGTTGCACAATCCCTGGTGGTTGCTGAGGCGGAGGCCGATGCGTCAAGATCCATTTTGGGGCGGAGGGACTGACATGCACCATGATTGGCCTGGGCGTTAGAGGAACGCGCGTCCCAAGTTCGAATTTTGGTCTGGCACCCACCCTCCACAGTGTCTTCCCAGTGTCCCCTCGTGCTGGGTAATGCATTTTGCTTTCCCCTCTTTGCTTCGGCGCAACCAAAGACGGGCTCGCCGCTCTGTATTCGCCTGAGGTACACTTGCAAGTATTGTACACATGCTCGGAGGTGTAAGCTTTGGAAAAAGCAACTTTAAGATGGTATTGGTAGCAGAGGGCTAAGAGAGGGTGCCGAATTGAGATGGAGAAGGCGAGGGCCCAGTGCAAAAAGTGCGAGCGCTGCGATTACATGTACTGCCACGCAATACGCAATCACGCAAATGGTGAGTGTGCAATTATTAGGGGGGCCATACGTATGCCTACTGACCATTACACACACGGCCGCCGGCTCCCTGAAACTTCGCCCTCCCCACCTGCATCCCCCCCCCCCAAGGATCTTCAGCTTTATCCCTCCCCCCCTTGTCCTTCTTCGGCCCACCCTCTACCCGTGTCCCGTCTCCCAACCCTGCCTACCTACCTGTCCCTCCAGTGCGTGCGTGCCCATTCCTCTGCCCGCTGCCTGCGAGGCCTTAACTCCTCCATACCAACAAACATCACGAACCGCAGCCGCTCTTTTAGGACGCCAGTGGCGCGAGCCCGTCCGTACTCAATCGTTCCAGGATCGCTAAAGAGCGGCCATCGCGACGACGACGGCGGACGACACGACGAGCGGCTCGCCGACCGAGTACTGCACGGCAACCTTGCGCGGCCGGGCAATTCGCAATTCCCACTTTCTAATTAGGCGCCGCTTGACGAACGAACGAACTCTGGCAAGAGCGCATTAATAGAGTCTACGACAATTGCGTAGCGAGGACGACTGAGGACAGCGACAACGACAGCTTCGAAGTTCGCACGAGCGATCCGGGGACCACGACGCGCGCTCTTGTTGCAAATACCATTCGCAACCTGTGGCGAGAAGCGGACGCTGCTTCAGCAAATTGTGCGGGTAGCTGACGTTGCCAGCAGCCTGGACCTAGACCTGGACTGGACAGGAGTCACGCAGCACGCAACACCATATCGAAGCCCCTGTGCTGCCGACGCACCTCCAATCCCTACCCACGTATTTTTTTTATAATTGACATTCAACAAACCAACCCCATCCTTCCTGTGACGTCGGACGGACCACGCATATACTAATCATGGCTTCTGGACGGGGAAGTGCCCCTCCGGGGGGCAATGAATGGGCTCACGATCTTCGGTTGCAATTCGAACAATTGTTGCGGACCAAACGATTAAACGAACTACAGGCAGGGTCTCGTCAAGGATCGCCTTCGCCGAGGGAGAGGTCGTCGTCGCGAGGCCCCGAGACGTCGAATGCCTCTGGATCGTCACAACCACCACCGCCCTCCTACTCGGCCGTCCGAAACCTTCCCAAAGTTCCTACCCCGCCAGCGCCAAACGACCGAGACTCGATGAAGTTCAGAAACATGCTGATTTCGCTATCGGCGACGCCAACTAAGTACGAGAACCCGGGGCTCCTCGACGAAGCTCTCCAGGTTATCCCATTGGATAGGATATACGGGGAAGCAGAGGAGGAGACTCAGGTGATGCAGGCACAAGCCGAAAGTATGGGCGACGGACGCAAGCCCGAATGGGGCTATCAAGACTGTGTCATCCGGGCCTTGTTGAGGTACGTTTCGGTATCCGCGCCAGCCCCAGCAGTTTGACAAGGGTGCTAACAGGGTGAACAATTCCAGGTGGTTTAAAAGATCATTCTTCACATGGGTCAACAACCCGCCATGTCCAGTTTGCATGTCGCCAACTCTCACCCAAGGTCAGACGCCCCCGACACCTGAGGAGAGCGCATGCGGAGCGCTCCGAGTAGAGCTGTATCGGTGTTCGAACACGCACTGCGGAGCGTACGAACGGTTCCCGCGATACAGCGACGTCTGGCGCTTGCTGCAGACGAGACGCGGACGCTGTGGTGAGTGGGCAAACTGCTTCAGCATGCTTTGCCGCGCGGTCGGCGGCCGCGTTCGGTGGGTATGGAACGCCGAAGACCATGTCTGGACCGAGGTGTACTCGGAGCATCAGAAACGATGGATTCACGTCGACGCCTGTGAAGAGGCATGGGATAACCCGCGATTATACACCGAGGGTTGGGGCAAGAAGATGTCGTACTGCATCGCCTTTTCGATCGACGGCGCAACTGATGTGACGAGGCGCTACGTACGAAAGATGGAGTTTTACAACGAACGCAATCGCTGCCCCGAGGAAGTATTATTATACATCATGCAGGAGATCAAACACCTACGACGCCAGAACATGCCCAAAGAGACCCGCTTCCAACTCGAAAAGGAAGACTCCAAGGAGGACCGTGAGCTGCGCAGTTATGTCGTCGCATCAATCACCCAAGCAGTGAGCGAGCTCGTGCCGACAGCCGACGGTTCCTCGTGCAGCAGCGGGACGCCCAGGCGAGGGGCCACCACACCAAGCGATAGCGATGTCAAGCCCCCTGTTTCTGACGAGCTCCCCACGCGGCAAAGTGGAAGTGCCGAGTGGGTGGCTGCTCGCGGAGAGAATGGCCGCCGGGATCAACGATATCAGCCGCCTCACAACCCGGGGCCACGACCACCTTTCCCTTGAACGATTGACCCCATTCCGATACCTACCTCTGCCGCAAGGCGTCTCGTCCCCGAGTTAGACGGATTAGCTGCAGCTGCAGCATGATACCCACCGTTTTCTCGGCAAGTTGAGCGCCCGAGGTTTTCTTATTTATACGAATCAACTCTCGATCGATGCAACCCAGTCTTGGCCGACTAATCTACTTTTTATGTCAAAGTCTCTTCAGAGACGTTCCCTGCTCATGTCATCTGACGCCCCTGGCATGGCATGTGCTGCAGTATCTACAGCAAACTCATTATTTTTCATTTGTACTTGACCGCCAGAACATGGCACTTTTCATTGCCTAGGGTTTTAAGCATGCGGCGCTTTGGTTTCTCTTGTATTTTGGGGGGTGGAATACTTTGGGGTGGATATATATATATATATGTTGGAATAGCTGGCTACAGGTTTTCGCCTTGTTTGTCTTCGGAGGCGTTTGCGGGAATGTGCTATCTGATAGCAGTGGTTCCCCTTACAAGGAGGAAACCCAGGAAACAGTGGCTGGATGAGTACATGCAAGTCAAATCGACTAGAACTAGGAGGGCATTATCATGGGGAGGTTGTATGAAATTACTGTTGAAACAAGCAGTGGTGGAAAAAGCGGGATAGTGTGCATGTACGTATGTACTTGAATGGGCAAACTAGTCCCGTAAGATACGGGGGGAGTGAAATGAGGAGAGGAGAATAAAAAGATTTTGCATTCAAATGAGCCTTTTTTTTATTTTATGACTAGGTGAAAGACAGATAGCAATACGTCAACTAGGGACTAGGATAAGAAGACGACGACGACGGTGCCGAGTTCAGGGGACCTTGGCTGTCCTGTAGATCCTAGCTCAGATGTTCTAGATCAGATATCTGTCTTGTGGGAATTCTTACAAGGTTGTAAAAGTAAGTTGTTCTGCCTACTTATTTACCAGCAGCCGGGCCCAACCTGGACCATGATAACAACTAAACCCCCCCTCCCCCCACACACATATATATATCTTCTTCTCCATCTCGAGTTATCTATTTCTTTTTGTGTATCAGATAAGGAGGTTATCAGGGACATAATATATCTTTGACCCGCGATCAATATATATATATATATTTATATATCTTTCTCTGCCTACCCATTCATTCACACACGCAAAGATAATGTTTTCAACAGACCAACCATTTCCCCCCCCCCCCCACGCCGGGGTTCCTTTGCGTCCTCCTTAGACAAGGAATGGTACGGCCCTTTCCCCCCGGGGTTCAAGCATGATGATACGTGATTACACTTACTTAGTTGATCACGGTATTGTTTTCGGGGGGGGGGGGGTTGCTCGGCGACGACGACCTTTCCTCTCGGGTATAATTTGCTTTGATTTGAGGTTGAACGACATCAGTAGTGGTTTTTTTACTGTGTGGATGTGTCGATGTGTGTGGAGGTGTGTGTGTGTGTGTGGGTGTGGGTGTGGAGGTGTGTTTGAGGCTTTGGGTTCGTATATGGAGATGAGGCACATTCTGAATCGGGTACGGATGAAAGGGAAAAAACCTATGATAAGGGGACTAGAATAAGAAGAAGAAGAAGTATTATCGTGCGGTGGTGGATGGCGTGCTGAGCCTCACCAACCAAGCTTCAAAATATATTAGAGAAACAATTGTGTTTAGTAGACAAGAATTAATTATTCTACAGGGGCTAGATACCGCCGCCTATCTATCTATCTATCTCTCGGGACGCTTTTGGAAAGCTTTCTATCCAGCTGCTAATGTATGCTGAACCCCTGTTTGATATCAGATTCTGTAAATATAGGAGTCGAAGTAGTATGCGCCCATGGATTTTTTTGGGGGGGATTTCTTTTTGGGAAGCATTCATCACTCAGATCCGTCTCTCATCATATGTAGACAAATATATGTACGACAAGAAACATCAATAAATAATATTTAAAAAAAAAAAAAAAAAAAAAGAAGGACTTGACCTCATCTATATCTTTTCCCTTCTGTGGTCTTTGTTTCTTCAGCTAACAGAGACACCAACACTTGATTAGTTGCAAGTATCGTGAGGATGAGGCACTGTGACACTGTGAGCAACAATTTATGATGAGACCGTGGAAGCCTGGAGTCATGTTCTAAGTTGTTTGTTGCGGACCCTGGCCGAGGTTCATGAGCCATCAATTAATGATCCGTTGAAACTAATACGGACGTAGGAGCTGATGGAAATCTATATGGGCTCAGAGTTTGTTGACTTGGGATTGCCCTGCATAATAACTACCTTAACTGGAACCATCCCGGATTGTATTTAGTATCATAAGTAGCCAAGTAAATGAACTCGCAGGTCAGGAAAGCAAGACGAGAACCACCGAGCCAACGGATTATCCAAGATGCCAGCTGCTTTTGAGGACCTCTGTGGATCTTGTGACTTCCCAAGATTTTGTTGATTGTCGTAATGGCGCTACCCAAGTCAGGCAGGAACTGGACGGGCAGTCAGACAGATGGGGTGACCACTAATTCCGATACGGCGCGTCTCCGTTACTAGGGAATGGCATAGACTCTGTTCACTAAAGTACCTACCTAAGATACCTACCTTTTTGCTTGCGGGATCTATCACCTCATTTGGGGAAGGCACAGTGTACGTTGTTGCCCAAGGCGGATCGTCATCGGCATGAATAAGACTGTAATTATACGCTCTGGGAAAGAACGCATGGCTCTCGGAAGTATAACCCCCCCCTTTATCCTCGTCCCCCTCCTTCTCCTCTTCCTTCTCCCAAAAAAAAAAAAAACTTCAAAGGACGATTTTTTTAGGTAAACATATAATCTGGGAATATGTACACTGCTCATGGCCAAAGACAACGACACCCATAGGTAACTCATCGTATCGACAATCGAAAATAATTACATGAGTGAGGATGCTCCGTTTCGGGACATGATTTACCCAACTAGACCAAGGCAAGCATGACATGGACATACGAAATCCAAGAATCGAGGAGGATTCGTTGTACCCGGCTCAGCATTCCTCTCTCCATTGCCATTGGTTTGAACAAATTCGAGAACTCCTGAGTCCCATGTACTATACTTTCCTTTTCCTTGCCTAGAAACCATTGATTTCTTTTTCTTTTTCTCAAATAAAAGAGCGAGGCATGTATCGAAACCCATCTACGTCGAATTCAGCAAGCCTCATCCGAAGCTTGATCTAGAGCCAATCTATCCAGTTCCACCTATCTAGGTACTCTCACTCTCTCCTTGGCTTCCCCAGGACCATCCTTCACCACCTCAACAGTAAGCAGCCAACTCCCCTTCGAAACTTAATAATCTATCCGAATTCGCCCCCCTCCATGTCTTTAACTTTTTTCGCAGGTTCATCTTTATGTGCGGGCTTATCCCTTTACATCTTATATCTATGATATACTTTCAAGGATCGAACCATTTGATTGTTTCTAGAGATGAAAAAGAAAAACCCAGTTATCATTATTATTTTTTTTTTTAAAGCAAGAAATAAGTAATTCACTTCTTTAGGTTTTGATCAATTTAGTTTAGTTCTTTGATTGAGGTGTTAGAATATTAATAGGCGATGATGGAGTTTATAGAGGGTAGATAGATTCATCGGTTTTTTTTTTTTTCTTTTTCAAGATGCAATCATATGGATCATAATTATAATTAAAAATTATAGAAAACGGACTTGTGTATTAGTTCAAAATTGTTTAGAATCATGCTTATATGATAATTACTTGCTGATTGATCATGGTTCTTTTCTTTTGGATGGGGGATCCCTAGGCATCCAGAGCAAGACCCTCTGGAAAGAAAAAAAGAAGAAACAAACAAAGAGACCACATGATCTTCAAACAAATCTCAGAATTACACGAGAGAAACCCCAGACAAGGTAAAAAGGGGTTGTGAATAGCAGAACCTGAAAGCCGTCATAATCAATCTTGACATACACACTAAACATAACCAAAGGGAACAAGTGCTTAAACAAGACGTGCCATGACAGACATATTCCAGGATTCACAACACAGTCACTTCACATCAAAATAAACGCATGTTTTTGCAGAGAATTTTCCTCTTTTTTTGACTTGTTTAACAGCTAACCTGACCTGCGGAGGGCACGACGGCTTAAAAATGGTTTAAGGTGCAGGCTTGACGAACCCACTGCCAAAGCCACAAAAGCTTTCCATTAAATCCCCTTTCATCGAATATTTTTAGATGAAAGATAAATAAAAACTTCTCGCCCTGTTCCCAATTCGGGATGTGGCATTCAACTCGGCCTCGAAATTCCTATTCCCTCTCTTCCCATTTTGTGTCAAGCGTCATCTCATCCTGAAATGAGATTGCGGCTCGCCATCCGCAAGTGAGTGTGGTCACATCTGCCCAAGCAGGGCCAAACGTTGGTTTGCTGTATTTATGCGCAGAGAGCCAGTGTGCGGGGGGGTTGCAAATGAAGTGTTGGTGTTACCGGGGCCATTCTTTCCTTAACCGGTCCGCGTCTGCTGTCTGTCTCGAAAAGGTCTCCCATCCCATTGAACAGAAATTTAGCAATCTTTTTGTTCGCTTCCTCTCAAACCCCTTTTCGACACTTTAGGCCTCTATCAAGTCGGGGTTGGTGTACCGTGAATGAATGCCTAATGCGCCAGGTACGAGAAACCCCAAATTAAGGGGTCTTGCGTCGCACCTTTTTTTTTTTCAAGATTTAAATGTTTTATATGTTCAAAAGATTAAATGCGGTCGTCGTAGAAGTCAGGGGGTTATGACACGCAAGCATCGTGATATTTCGCCGCCCTTGTAATGTCAAGGCGGCCTCGGCTGTGAAAGAAATAAAAAAAAAAAAAAAAAAAAGAGCCGAGTCGAAAAGTCGAAGAAATTCGCAGAATTCAACGCTGATGCCATGACGCTAAATGTTTCCGTGAAGAGAAAGAAATGCGTGCAATCTTTTGTCTTCCCAAGTGGTATATCTCAAAGTGCCCAGAATTGAAGAAAAAGAAGAAATGGATGAAGCTGTGACCAACTTCAGAACGACATGGCCATATGATTAGCCGTGGTCTCAAAGTAGGCAGAACCGGCCGTCAAATGTGTCTGTTGTTGAGGTTGCTGTTGCGCTGTGTAAGACCCATGAGTCGGTTGCGGTGTCGGGGTCACCGGGCATCTTGGTGGTGCCTGGTAATCCTTCATAGCGACATTGTTGTGACCAAAGTTTGTGCCATCCGGAGTGATAGGAGGAGTCATGTAACCCTCAGCAGCGCCAGGGACTGCACCGAGTCCCTTGTGAGGCGTGCTGTAGACATCTCCAGCCTTGTTGGAGAGAACAGGCTCGGCAGGCGGGGTGGGAGGTGCTCCTCTCCTGGCGATAGCGGCCTGCTGGGCAAGGAAGTCCGCGAGCTTGCCAGACACTCTCGAGTAGTAGGGCGAAGAATATTTGCGGGCGAGCGTGACAGAGGGCTGATGGAGGTGTTGTGAAAGCGTAAGCAACGTCACGTTCTCAGTGTGGTCCCACTCTCCATCGTTCACTTCAGGCTTGCCAAGGATGGCGCGTGCGAGTGCGAGCGAAGCCCTTGCCATGATGGAAGGCTTGGTTGACACAAAGTCTCTATGGTAAAGAGCGATCTCGCAAATGTACGCCGCCATATGCTCAACTTCCCGGCTGTCCCGCTCCTCAGCAACGATCAGTTGAGTGAAGAAGTCGACGGTCGGGTGTCCAATATTCCAGTCGAGGGTGTTGAGGACGTGCATCTCCATCTGGGTGAACATGCCGGCATCGTACAGTCCGCAGCACATATTGTTAAGCTCGTTGATTTGAGGTACCCTGTCCTTCTTGTCGCCGTACTTGGAGGCGATGAGCAGCGCGGCGCAGCCAACAAGTTGGTAGTGTTGCTTATACACCACCCTCTTCGAGCAGTACCGATCAAGAAGGTTGACGGTCAGGAAAAGGGTCTCCGGGAGGAGAGAGAAAGCGGCATGGGCCTCGATAAGGAAGTCGATGAGATATGGTCGCATAAACCACTGGATCTCACGTTGCATGTCGATGAGGTTTGCATCTGGCAACGTCTCGTCCTCCATATGACGCATGTGCTGCATGATGTCCTCCAGATACTCATCGCAAGCTAGCCTCGAGAGCTCGTTGGCGATCATCTCCTGCTTGTTCCGTGCTATCGTCTTGGCGGCATCTCGCATGCTGATACGCTGGCTAACCTCATCCTCCACGAAGAAGGTGCTGTCTGATGAATAATCGGAAGACGCCATTTTGACGGTATTGTGTCGATAAGGTGAAGGGTGATTTTGTTCTAGGACAGATTGAGTTACCAAAGAAGTGGTGAGTATTCCGAATTCTCCAGGAAATCGTGATGGCAGTTTTCGTTGTTGAGTGAGTGTGATTGTTTGGGTGAATTAGGATATAGTTCTGGTCGAGTCGAGAGAGTGAGACGTCAACCGGTTATGACTAGTATTATATTATTAAGGAGTGTGTTGAATTATTGAAGACTTGAAAAAAGAGTGACTGTGGCTGAAATGTCGCCGATTTGGTGGATTAGAAACAAGACAATGATGAATCTCGCACAAGGTGTGAAAGGGGTTCGGCCGGGGAAGCAGCCTGGTTATGAATTATGTCGACCGGTAGCTTCTAAACGTCCACAGTCAGCAGGGCTCAAATCTTGGTTTCGCTCCGGGCTTGAAAGAAAGTGAACGGTGAGCCGAGCGCTGGCTAAGAGTCGTTAAAGAAACCGCTGCGAAACGGCCTGTCTCGAAAAGACAGATCCACTCTGGGGTTCATCAAGGGCGCCCTGGCTGATTCGGCCGATCCTGGCTTGCGGGGGGACCTTGGATCTCAGATTGGCTTGCGCCTGAAAACCGCCGGCGCGAAAAGTCGATACGACCGAGCAAGAGCTTCAAGCGAGACGGGCTACTGTCGGCCGCCCGTTGCGTTTCCTGGAGTAGCGCGATCGCACACTGGGTCGAGGCACGGAAGGGGCTCAATAGAAAAAGGAGGGAGGGGGAGGGGATTCCTTACCGCCACGGTTGCAGAGGTGGTTTTTTTTTTTCCTAGAAAAAAAAAAAAGGACCGAGGCAAAATGACACAATTCCTGAGGGCCAAGAGTGTGGAAGCAACGAGCTAACGTGTCCCACAAGCTGTCTTCAGGGTCGGCGGATCGAGATTAGGGTGATCGAGAGAAAGATGCCAATCAAAAAATCGGCATGCAACTGCAAGGGGCAATGGGTTTAACAATTAGCATATTTTTTTTCCTGTACACAATAGGGCCTTTCAATTGTTCCTGGAAAAGTGGGATTGTGACATCACTGGTAGTGACGGACAGGAGCTCCAAGGAATTCACCTAATTGAAAAATTTTTTGGGGTAAAGGGGAATTGCATACCTCTCAATATCAACACCTGGGAACTGCCAGAAAGGGCTTTGGATGGATCGGGAGCATGTAGGAACCCGAATTATCGCTCCTGCCTCGGCGGTCGATGGCAGAAAGATCGATTGATTGTTTTCCCAAGACTATTTTTTTCTGGCTAGTGAGCGTATATCTTCCGACGTCGAGTAATTCGAGGTCGGAAGGGTGTGGAGAAGTGTCGGGTGGGGCGGTGAGGAATTGTTGCTCGGTATCGAACGTTCGCTCGGAACGAAGGGAGCAAAACGGGAAATGGGGAGATTCCTCGTTGTCGAACCGAAGAATTCAAAGGACCTGATGAAGTGGTGTGGGGTAGACTGTATCGGAGATAGAACCGGCAAACTTAAAAAATCGAAACCTTTTTCAAGCTCTTGTCCTCGGCTACTTTCTTGTCTGCACAACACGCACTTGGGTCGGTGACGTCCTTATACTCTGTCGGAGAGGAGAGTCCCAGAAATCTAAATCTCCTCCTTCCCTCCTTTTCTCGGTAGCCAGGGCTGAGAAAAGTGTTGGAAGGATGGGTGTGGGAGAGGGAACGACTGGTTGCGGATGACGGAAGGAAGGAGGGAAAAGGGAAGGGGAGGAGGAGAGTAGATATTTGGTCAGGTCGGAGGAGGATGGAGAAGAGGAAAAGGGAGTGGAAAAGGAGAGCAGAGATTGGTTAACGGCCGATTTTAAGACAGGGCCCCCAGACCAAGCTGCGAGCGCTCCAAGCACAAAGCAACCAAGCAACCAAGCAACCAAGCAGCGTGCAGCAGCGTCCGGGTACTGAGGTACCTTGCCTGCCCTGGTCGATTGCTGCAGCGCAGGACCGCGGACGTGCAGTGCGTTGCAGGGTCAGCCAGGCCACCAGCGATCCTGGCTCAAAATGGGCCCTCCGTTGCGCCAAAAGGGCAAGGTCTGTATCCTCCATTAAAATGCCAGGTATTGAACCACAATTACGTGCCCGACCATACTGCTTGACCGACAATGCGCGCGTCCTTCCATGGAGACGGAAGTGCGGTATTACATACGTTATCCCACCAGCATCATCAGCAGATCAATCACAACATACAACACACACCACAACAGAACAGCAACCATCAGGCCGTCGACCCAAGACGACGCCCTGATCGTGTTTGTCCAATTCCAAGAAAAAGAGTGGGATCTTTGAACGGACCAATGATGGACGGATTGGATCCAGGCACATCAGGTACCGTACGTACGGTGTGAGAATTGAAAACTGCAGCTGATGAGAAGCTTTGCTTCTTTTGGCACCGTATTTGCTTCCCAGGTTCCCGTTGGAGGAAGTTGCCAGTTTTTGTTGGTGGGTGGGTGGGTGACGGTGGAATTGTGTGGGCTCGCTGCTCGGCTGGGAAATTCAGGCCGCGGGTGGAGGAACTCGAGCAGGGATCTCAGCTCGCAGTGGCTCCTCCTTTTTTGTGCTCTCCGTCCACCCTCTCTTGTTCCCGCATCCAGTTGTTCCCGCTGGGGTGAGAAAAAAAAAAGTTCATCCAGAGACACGGTACCATAGTGTGGCACCCATATCTTCGTAGGAATTATTATATACCATTTGTGTTATGTTCTTGTTGCCGTCGCAAGCCCGGATTCACTGCTTCGCGGATTGACAGAATCCAGGGGACGGGAACTGGAGATGAAAGAGATTGGCATTCAGCGATGTTTGGGACTGGTGTGATCCTTTTCTCACATCAACCAAGCCCTGGATGCTTCTCGTCTTCGGTTCCCGTTTCCACTAATAACTTTCAAGGCGTTTTAGGGGGGAACACGGAGTGACGGAGAGCTGGGGTGTTCTTGGAGTCTCCGGGGTTGCTTGGGGGTCCACAGCACTATTCCTAGGCCAAGATACACGCATCAACGGTGGTGTATGTATTAGGTATGGGTACCCATTCTCACTTTACATTGTCGCGACCATCTAGATGAATTATGGCAAATAACAAAGCAACGGCCATCAGCAACAGCGGCAGGGCGGGAGGCAGGCAATTACACTGCATCGTTGCTGGGCTGCAGTGAGCCATGAAAAGTAAATGGAACTGTGAGCTGTGAGCTGTGAATGAGCCAGTTTTGATCAGCAGTACTCTGACCTGGAAAACTGCAACGGCATCTCCGTTTCTGCTTGGGGACCTGGAACCACTCGTGGAATGGAACCTGGAAGCCGATCGTCAGCCGAGAAAGTCATGTGCTAGGTACTCTCTCTGCATCATCGATCTTCAAGGTTCTTCATTGAGACCCATTCCAAATTTTACCATTTGTTAATTATTTTGCAGACTGGACACGAAGCTTCCAGTCGACGGGATATTCGCAGCGCTCTTTTGGCCTCTACTCGCGGTCATTAGTTCTTTCTTCTTTTTGGCGATGCATCATCATCTTTAATCTGATGCAACCGAGACAGCCGGTCGCCCGCCCCTGGTGAACATTAAAACAGGGACGGTACTTGGTTGAATCGGTGGAGAGACACGGACGGATTGGATGTTTGAAGCAGGCAATTGGGCCTCTCATAAAAGAAAAAAAGTAAAAAAAAAAAAAAGTGGAGGCGGCATAAGACCAGCTGCATGTAATGGAAATGAATTGAATGCATCTTTCTTTTCCTGCTGCCACTGTAAACTGGCACAGCATAAATATTGGGTTCATTGCCTCCGAACGGACGAGTCGACTGGAGACAAGTCTACCCAACCTTACGTATACCTACACTACTTTGAATTTGCCGCAACACAAGGGGAGCCACTCTGACGGGGGGCGCCCCCGCTTCAAGTTGATACCTACTCAAAACTCTGTCATCGTCAGTCATAGCGAGACATGGCCGCACAGCCGCGTGGGGTGCCAATCAATGATGGAAACCGCTCCTTTCTGGAAGGAGGCCCGGATCGATGTTCGAGCTTCGATGTTTCTTTTAGTTTATCAGCCGCTAATGCGGGCAGCATCACGTCTTTGCTCTTCGGGCACGACTGGTCGTTCCAAGGTTTGGTGTTGCTGCGCGTATCATTTGAGGCTTGGCGTGTTCGCGTTAATGGGCTTGGTGTTGCGAGCCAATGAGGGCATCCAGAGTAGGCGTCTCTTCGGCGTCGTGAGGAGACAACAGCCGGCCAGCTGTAAAAACGCGGCTCATCAGGCTGCGACGGGCCGGGTTTTCTGTCTTGATCAACTCTTCATTTGACGCCAATAAAACTGAAATGACTCAATGGGAAAGACACTTCAAGATTATTATTCTAGACGCAGTTCAATAGCAGGTGCCAGTGAGGTTTAACAATGCAAAGTTTCCAGACGTCAAAGCTGTCCTGGTGTTCCATGCACAATGCACATCGCCGGGCAATCTGGGAGGCCGGCAGCCAATCAGCGCCACGCAACGCGGTGGTGCACGTCTTTCTGGGAATCCAATTTAAATCCATGACCGCGGGCTCCCAGAACAGGTCGCGACGGTGTAATAGCCAAGCTCAGAACAGCCAACAAAACTCGCTCTTCAGACTCCATATTGGCAGCCACGGAACGCGAGGCAGTGAGAGACGCCACGGGGAAGCCCTCCGGCTGACCCGACTTTACTGAACAAGCATTGAATCAACGGCCACCTCTGGCGACCGTTACCTACACGGCGCACCTGCGTTATGGACCTATAATTACAGAATTCCGTACGAAATACTCGCCACTACTCACAGCAGGGAATTTATATGCCGTGCAACTCCATGCAGGTAAGGGAAGCCCGCCTTTAGTGACGGCCAAATTGGTTGTCGCTAGCCTTCATGATACCGTCAGGAGGCACACACATTGCCATGCCAGTATCCAATGTCGTTTCATCAAGGCGCGGCGACATGGGCTTGTGGTATCTTGCATCCCATCCCTCTCCCTCCTGAGGATATTCTCGCGCGCGTGGTCCCGGCACCACCCCTCGCCTACCTCTGTTCCGCAAATGCGGGAGGCTCTCCGAGTCGGCTCCCACCCATCACAGTCGGCAACCACCTCATGTCATGGGGGGGGGGGGGGGGTTGGCGCAGTTGTCTCTGTCCAACATGATCGGCTACGATATCGAGATGATTCCTTCTCATTCTTCTTCGGGGTATCTCATATCAAACCTAAAAGGCCATTGTTGCACAAATTTGCGTTGCTTTGCAAAAGAAAGAGATGCTTCCTATTGTTTGCTGGGCGTGTTTGCTCAGCGCCTCCCCAGCTATATCTGCGCCTCGTTAATTATTGGGCCTCCAGATATTGGCGGCACGGGAGGGATAGGATAGTACCATACATTCTCAGTTGCTTCAATTGGACTTTGTCTACGATATGGCGCCACCACCACCACCACGACAACAATTGAACCATTTATGTATTCGAAGATAATGGCGGTCAAGTCGCGTTCGTATCTGCAACACTGGCCTCACCAAGGATACTTTTCGCGTTTCCCCCTCTTCGGCATGATCTTCGAATATGGCTGGCTGAGGCTTGCAGATCCCAGCGAATAGGAGGGCGTTCCAACACGAGTAAGCAGGTTGAAAGCCACCAAGAGGCAAAGAGACATGCATGGGTTCGGTGATAATCAAACTGCCGGCCACAAAGGGGAACTCGATATCTCGTCACCCATTGTGGTGATACAGCCAAAGAGACACACAGCGCAGCCTGCCTCTTGTTGTTATCGCCAATGAGTCTTTGTGATAGGCAGCTGAGTATTACACCCGCCTTTTAGCCGTGCGGGAGTCCGACGACACGGCTCGTGATAACTCATGATGAAAAGGGCCGGCGGGGGAAATCCCCTCAATATAAGTTCTGGAACCAGATCTTGTTTTCTGCATTGTTCTTGCTGATGTTGACTCGGAATGAGAGGCCAAAGTGGCTGGAGGCCAATGGTTCCTGCCAGTCGACGACGACTTGAAACCGCCAGCACACCAAGGAGGGTAGCAGAGCATTTTGACTCATAATCCTTCTATTGGTCAAGCCACATAAATCTATCAAGCTTCAGCCTGCTTTTCTTGCCGACCATCAAACCAACAACCAAAGACTGTGAGCATCCAACCACCAACGACCCATCTAATTGTGGCTTGACGAACAAACTGATGGAATGAGGGGTAAGATTGAGATAGGCAACACACCCGCCTCATCATTATCAAGGGCATCAGCTGAGCCTCGCTTATCGCCGAAATTCGTCACCTCTGTCCAGTGCTCTATGTACGTATTCTGCAAAGGGACTTTACACTGTCTTCCTACCTCCACCAGTTTCGTGAGTCCAAGATATTTTGACAAGCCATCAACTCTTGGTCAAAGTCTTGTGACCTGACCGCTCCCGCATATCTTACTTCCGATATCTAGCTGGCCGACGCGGGGTCATTCTCCGCTCACGGCCAATCCCGTCAAATCAAGACGTACTGTGTAGGCAGAACTGCTTGTTGTCACTCGTCGATGCTTGCCAGCAACGCTCGTGGCAAGAAGCCTTACTGGATTCGATGACCGTCCAGGGTGTTAGTGGGCAATGGCGGCATCTTCCCGACTTCCCGCGATCCGATGGCTGGACAGCATGCCGACGAGGCAAAGTCGGGGTCGCCTTTCGACTTGGATCTATCGGTTCAAGATCTGGGGGCATCTGACCGATTAAGAGGCAGACCGCAACTTGGGATCCCGGCTTCCCTTGCCATCCCCCCGCCGAGCGGAACCAGCCAAGCGGGGCCGCCCGACTGCCCGTTTGCTCGGCTTCCTGACCGTCGGGTATGAGCTGGCTTTTTTCCCCAGTTCGGGGCCACGCGAGGTTGGAACCGTTGCCTCGGTGTTTGTCGGGATGGCCACCAAAACCGACCAAAAGAGCGGATGAGACATTTATTACTTTATTTTTTCTTTAAAAAAACCCCAGAAGAAAAATCTCCCGAATAATTGTTTCCGTGGGGGTAATTTTTTTTTTCTCTCTCTCTTTTGGAGGCGGTGAAAAATGCACGTCTGAGTTGGACTCGCCTAGTTCCCTTGCCAATTTTTTTTTTTTAGGCCTTGAGGTGCATTTCAGCCATTTTTCGTCAACATTGCTCCATCAAAGATGCCACCAGTCCATCCACAACAAAGAGGGTCCATTTTCTTCTCGCACAGAAGCATGCAATTAGAAAAACGGAGGGTTATGCAGACCGTTTTTGGTTTCTTGTTAACTTTCAACGTGATTGGAGGACACCGTTGCTCTTTTTTGCAGGACTCTAGCCCGGACAGACTTTTCTAGATCATGCCTTTGGGCTCTTTGCTTCTCTCATCAATACTACTTTCCTTTCGGATTGTGGGTTCATCCCACGGGGCTTTCCAAATTACCTAATTTTCATAGGTGAAAAAATGCAGTTGGGTTTGGAACCTTGACAGTCAAGGCTTATCAATCAACTCTTTTGTGAGGAAAAGCAAAACCCTCCAGATCGTCAACTTTCAAGATTTACCCCAATCTCAAAAGTGCAGGATTTGTGGGGCGAGCCAATTGTTAGTCGAGATTAAAGAAATAAAGAAGAGGCGTGGCACGGGGCTTCTAGAAGACGGTGTGGAAGGTCCCGTGCAAGTGTTGGGGGGGGGGGTGGCCTGCAGCTGCACAGCACTGGTAAGGCTGAAGCTAACAGTGGCTTGAAGGGCAGCATAAAAAATTCACAAAGATACACAAAAAGAAATGTGGGGTTGTGGCGCCAACCAGCCGGAACCAAGGGTTGGGTGGGGAAAGCTAGAACAAATGCTGCTGCTCCACATTGACTTTTATTGTACTTTCCCCACTTTCTTGTTTAATCGGCATTGAAACCCAAGACTTTGATAATACGACATCAAAATCTTAAAATCCAACAAAAGAATTGGTCCATTCGTCATTTGTCACAAGGACCACTTGAATAATATAAAATGGCTTCACATTGTTACTGAGATCATCCTAATCTTCTCAGATGAACTGGCTGATCTCTGGTTTTCCTTTATTTATTTATTTTAATTCTTGGATAATCAAACAAAAAAAATCCCAAAAAAAAACTTGCTGTCTTTCCCCTTTTCTCCCGTGGATGCCGATCTCTTGAGTCCGATCCTCAAGAGTGAGTGACACTAATAACGTCAAAAAAGAAAAGACCTCTGTTGATTGGCGAGAAATTTCGGCCAGGGGTCTGAGAGCGGCTCTGAACCAAAGTCGTTGCTGGCTATAATCAACCGTCTGTCAACCTTTGTCTCGGACTCGTACAACTTTCACTCTATCATCCGCGATGCACTTAAGCTCAGACAAGCTTCAGGGTTGCTAATACACAACAATTATAACATCCATCAACTATTATTTCAGGCCAGTGCAGCCCCGTTTCTGACACGAGCTGTGCCGCGTCTGGCCCTTTCCCGGCTATCAAAGAAGACGCTTACCTGGACACAATTCTTTTGGTTGGCACCCGACGAGCAAGGATGAGGGGTCTTGCTTTCCTCAATATCTCCTGATTGGGGGCTGTTTTCGAGATACTCTCGGACTCTTTTCACCACAACCGCCAGCTTTCCGGGACGAGCCTTGGCGGAAGCACGTCGGAACTTTTGTTCTGCAGAGACTCGTGCAGCAACAGCGTTGTCATGAAACGACAAGACATGTACATTGCGTGTGCTCCGAGCAAGGCGCAAAGAGTATCATCGCAGAGCAGTACTGCTTCTAAGGGACTTTTTGCGGGGCTGCAGATTCTCTGCCGCTGTAATGTGTCCCGAAAGACCAAAAAGCGGCACAACATTGAACAAGAAGATCAAAGCGCTGAACTTGAGCATGGGAAACACGGTTAGATCTGACGGCTGCCCGACGTGCCGTGTTGAGCGGCCAATGAACGTCGTAAGTTAACAATTCCGCGCCACCGAGTTCCTGGCCGGGAAACATATCGTGTATCCCAGAACTCGGGAATATCATCGTTCTGGCTTTATATGCCGATATGATTGACTGCTGGCCTTTCACCAAGCTTGCTTATCCATCAGCAATCACATGCCGAGCCCTCCTCCGTCTTCTGGTCCGAATTTACCCCCAACCGTCGGCATGCCGGAGCGGAGCAAAACGGAACAAGCGGAGACCTTGGAGATTCGTCGAGAGTGTCGCCATACACTTTTTTTTTATGGCGCTTCTCTTTTCTTCTCGTAAAGCCGTCCTACCAAATCGCAGGTGACCGTTGCTCGATCTAGGCGCCATGTGTTGCGATCTGACGTCAACTGTGGGCTTTCAGCTCCTGTAAAAATGCGCTCTCAGTCCCGTTGTCGAAAGTTGTCAGTCCTGAATGAAACGGCACGGCCTAAACTTAGCCGTGGAGGCGCGCAGGTTCATTGTATGTAACAGGAACAAACGCTCGGACGGTAATTTGTACGACGGTCCGCCTGGCCATTCGTAACACGCAGGGTCCAGTCAACCAACTGAGGAACCCATCAAAGTAAAAAGAAGAAGAAAAGTTTCGAGTTTCGACATGGGTAACGCGAGAGACGCGGTGCACGATGCGGGTGTTTAATGGTGCATTTATCATGACGCGTTCGTGCAGCAGAGTAGCATGGCAGCATCAACGGGACGCGAGTCGTTCCCTAGCCAAGAAGTTCCACCACGGTTTTGGCGCCATTGGGATGAGCCAGAGAGGAAGAGGTTGGGGTTACAACAAGAAGCAGGAATGCGCGGGCCAAAGCGATCCGATTTTCCATCAAGCAAAGGAGCTCAAGCCAAATCGGGAAGATCATTTGGGAATTTGATGTTTTTTGGGGGGTTTATTTTAGTATACCTCAACAATCAGGAATCAGGACTTGGTTTGGTGGACTCGAGATTTTCTTCTTTCACCACCCAGGTCGACTCGCGCGATACGAGAGAACCCCGCCTCTCTAGAAGAAAAGAAAGAAAGAAGCAACCCAAGAATGATTGAACGAGCCAGCTCGGTGCATCTTCGAGGGTTTGCCCCTGTTGCAAAGCAAATTGAGATCACGGGACTGCAATGAGCCGGCTCCCTCCAAGAGGCGGTTTTTCGCAGTTTCGTTTGTTTCAACTTTGGGAATTATTTCCGTCAAGCCTGCAGCAACCCGAAGCCCCCGTATTGGCGACTCCCTATCACCTTCTCAAAAGAGCCAGATTATTAAAGTTTCAAGATTCAAGATACCACGTTCCAAAACCCCCACAGCCAAGCCGGTGGGAAGTAGAAAGGCCTCCACCAATTGAGCAGCAAGATGTGCTCTCAATATTCTCAACCCTGCTGCTTGGGGAATTGCCATTCAGCCTGACAATCGATTTTTAGACGCACTAACTTGGGCCAGAGACCGGTATTCTTTCAGAATTCAGCTTTTGCACGCCGCAGAGTAGCATCCAAGGCGCAAGCATCGCCGATGGTCCTCCCTTCACCTTACCCCTGACTTCGCGGCATCATTGGCTAGGGACCCAGGGGGGAAGGGGGCAGCTTCGCGCGGGGAAGGATTCATTTCAACAGTTTTGACTTGTTCTCAGCAAGTGTAAAGTTACCTCTTTTTCTTGTTAAAGGGCTCCTTTTTCTTTTTACCCCGCCAAAGGGGGCAAAAGAAAGAAAAGAAAAAAAAAAAAAGTTGGCTGTGCCGAAAGGCTGCGGTTCCAGACTACATGCCAAGTTTTGAATCCTCTGGTCAGCGAGTAAACTGGACCAAAGCCATGTTTGCTGATGCAGGTAAGATGTGCAAAGTTTGGTGATGATCAAACCCACCAGTTGTATTTTCCTAGGCAGCAAGGCGGGAAAGCCACTTTGAGAACAAAAAGACTGGTCAGGAGGTTTTTTTATTTTTTTATTGAAAGAGGCACGGTGAGATCATTCTTGTCACCACCGCGCGGTTTCGTTCGCTGGTGGCGGTTGGATGATTTTATCGTATCATTCAGATATTGAAAGCCCTGCCACTCACTCAGCTTCCCAGACTTGGGAAGCCAGCCCGGCCGTACCCAAGGGCCTCCTGTCAATCATGCAAGCCCCGTCGTTCAAAATCCAGGCAAACCCCAGGGTACCGAAATACATACATTGCATGAATCCAGTCCCTCGGAGTCGTTTATCTAATAATATTTTGCTTGTTGTGACGTGACAGGTCCAATCATTCTCGTTCTCATAATAATAATAATCCCTGGACTTTGGCATCTTTTTTCTGGGGAAGAAGAAAAAAAAATGTCACTCTCACTGTCACTCTCAAGAATTTTTTTTTTCCTTTTTGGGAAATCATAAAAGATTTCAAGATTTCAAGATTTTTTGGGTTATACATACATAGATACATACCTACCTTGATACATCCATTATCTAGACTAGACTAGGTGATATAACCAATTAGACTAGATTGGATTACATTATTGCATTGTGCATACATACATACATACATACGCACGCGCACGCGGCGCGTGCAATGAGAGAGAGAGGAGAAAAGAGAAAGAAAAAAAATCCACTTTACGCGTGAATGGAATGAAAGTTTCTTATTTGATATTTTTTGGGATGGGGGGGGGGGGGGGGAGGTGGTTACCACCTTTTTGAACATTACGCAGTAGATAGATAGAATTTTTTTTTTTTTTTTTTTGGTTCTTTCCTGCTCCCTTGTGCCGCTTTGGTATAGGCTTTGCAGTGGGACGATTAGTAGAACACCTTTTTTTTTTGGTGGGGGGGGGGGGGCGGGAAAAAAAGAAAGTCATTGAGGTAAATTGTTAAAAGTGGCTTTATTCATGCATTTTATTTTATTTCTCTTTGGGTTGCAACGTTTGACGGGATGATAGTCCAGGTATGCATAGTGTGTATTCATGTGTGTGTGTGTGTGTGTGTGTGCGTACCAAGGATTTTTTGAGATTGATGTGGGAACATCCATGTTATTTTTGGGACTTGAGAAGGTTTACGCAAGAGTTTAGTTAGAGAGGAGGAGAAGAGGGGGGGGGGTGGTGGGAGGGGGTTGAAGGGTAATGAGTTCCGGGCTGCTGGATTAGGGGGAAAAAAGGGGGGAACTTTGGGAATTGAAGTGATATATACAAGTGGTTAAATAATATTTGGTGTACACACACTGAAAGATCCATGATGCTTTCTTTTTTTTAAAAAAAAAATATGTTTTGTGATGTAATTAAGTACTCGTCTGAAATTTGTGAGGAGCTTATTATGTGGGTAATAATTATTTTAGATATTAGTATGATCAATTGGGCATCAATTGTGATTGTTTGATCTTGGTTTCCGTTCCCTTTCTTCCAAGATCAAGCAGTTTGCCCCCCCCCCCCTGAATATAGGCGCAAATGATGATTTACCATATTTATTTGAATTAGTATTATACCAACAAGTGATCTCAGTCAATTTTCTCTGCATGGTTTTATTGTGGTAAATGTATGTATCATAACATTAGTAATATTATATGCTTTTTTTTGGGTATATATTTCTTTTTTGGGTTTCGGTACCGTTCAAAGTTGATGAGCTGAGCTTTTTTTTTTTTTTTTTTTTTTTTACCAATCCTGGTACTCAAAATCTTGGCTGGTATCCTTTTTTTTGGTTCATTATTTGGCATAAGGGGCTTTATTATATGTATATAAAAATTGGGGTACCAAGTATGTGAGCAAACAGCATGAATAGCTCTGCGTAAGGCTTGTAACATGGAACCGCTTACATACAAGTTCAAGGATTTATTTATACTGAGCTTATAATGACCAGTGGTTATAGAATAAAAGATGGCATTTGCCGAATCAATGAAACCAGAGTAAAAGGATTTTACACCATGAGTGAACGACCGCCCGGCTGTGAGACATTAAGGAGCGGCTTATCAAAGCCTCCAAGACATGTGAGAGAATTTGAAAGGGGGGGGGGGGTTGTTGGTTTGTTGGGTAAAGGGGTTAGTTTGGTGAAGGCAAAAGATGGTTGGAATCATATTAATTATAAGCAATTATTCATGATGATTGTAAACTCTTTGTCTCGTGATTGTTGGGGAGAAGTGTAGCGTTTGTTTTTCGATGCCACTTTCGAGAGGCTGAAGGAAATTGGATGGATATCTTGGGGTTTATCCCTGGACCAACTTTGGAAAAAGGGGATGTCTATCATTCTTGGTACGTATTGTCTCACTTTCCTGTTCAGATTGAGGCATTAGGGTTCCAGAATCATGTAGTTCATTGAGGTTTGAGTGGCGGCCAGGAGGAGAGGTTGAAGTGTGCAGAATATCAACCTTTTCTTCAAATTAATATATTTTCGAGCGTGCATGCGTCTTTATATCAAATATTATGGAAGTCATCGTGTTGTTCACAGTAATTACTCTCCTCTTTCATGTAAATTCTCTTCTCAAGATACTTTACACGTACAGCTTATCACCTAAACAGAAAATGACTTTAATCATCACCAATTCGCTAATTATTGTGAATAAAAGTATTACTCAAAAGGTTTCAAAACGAGGCAATCAATACGTTATGTCAACGCCACATATGTATCCGCATGGGATATTGCATTTCGCCATGCAAACCCTTTTTTTTTTTTTTTTTTTTTTTTTTTTTTTTTTTTTTTTTTTTTTTTTGGGGGTGAGAATGTGTGGGGGGCGGGGGGCGAGCCCACCCCGGCCGGGGGGTAGGTTGGGG
>MU865113.1:0-58575 GCA_033576145.1 Cladorrhinum samala | reverse complement strand
GGGATATCCCCAAACAACCTCGTTGATTTTTTTTTTGAACTTTTATTGCATTTGGAGCAAGGAACATTGGCCCGTTTTTTTCTCAAATTCTTTTAAAAAAAAAAAACACTTTTTTTTTTTTTTTTTTTTTTTTTTTTTTTTTTTACTTTGCCTGCTGCGGGCCTTGCGCCTCGTATTTGCATGAAAAACACACCAACTATTTCACTGGCAAACAAAGTCCGAACAACCAAAATGTCCGCGGCTGGCGCGCTTAAAAAAGGGTTGTTGGTCAGCAATTAAGCCCCGTTGGAATGAAAAAAAAAAAAAAAAAAAAAAAAAAAGACTTGCTGCGCCGTGAGACTAGTTACCTACCTAGGTAGGAACGGGATCCCCGGTGCCGTAATTATTTCGTGATCATCATCGGTTCTCTTTTTCTGATGGGAATCGCCGACGGGTGTGTGTGTCTGTTTGATCAGGAATTTCGAGGCGTAATCAATCATGAAATTTGCACGATAGGTGATGAGATATGTCACTGTACATATAGACATATGGGTATGTGACAGACATGCGAATAAAATGGTAATTAATTATGAGTCCCTTCCACGCCCCGTGCCTTGCCTGACTGCCTGCTATTTAGGCCACCTTCCAAAAGTTGTTCCATTCCACGAGGTTCCCTTCTGGACCTCACATCACTGTACATCCATCCCTTCAAACTCCCAGATAATTTCCCGCATTTTTTTTTTAAAAAAAAACACAAGTGGCCTGGTCATTCTTCTTTCCAGCTTTTGTGAACACGCCATGATGAACCCATGCCTCGTGGACGCATGGTACTGACCTTCCCTCCCATTACCGTCCCGGTTGTCCCGGGCCGTCTTTCATGACAAACCGAGCCAGGTGGCGAGACAAACTTTGGGCTAGGTAACCACGTAAACATTTGTTCGGGGGGGGGGGGGGATGATATTATCGAGAGGAACCGTTTTGAGGGGCCCAAGTCCTGAGGTCTGCCTGTTGAATATAGTTTGTTGCGAGGTGAGGGGGAACTCGATGCTGTTCGGTGGTCCTCATACCTTAGGAATGAACAGGGCTGAAAGACAAACTTTGTAACGGATGAGGGCCCAAAGAAAACCTTTAATTTGAAGAAACTCTTTCCTTTTCTTACATCGCTGTTCACGCACGTCAAGTCTCGTATTAGTCGCTCCAGAGTCAAGAGAATAAAGTGCCATAATACATACGAGATAACTAATATCGTTGAAACCCCTTATGAAAATGGAAAAAAAAAAAAAAAAAAAAAAAACTCTACATACCTTACATAATTGCAAAATACAAACGGAATTAGTGACATCTCACTCGGTACCAGGCAGAGCTCAACATGGAAACCTCCCTACTTTCTATTCCACTACAAAACATCCCACCCTATAACTCAATACAGAACTGTAACCCCCCGGCCCTCAGTTCTGAGGCAACTGCCCAACCATCTCCTGCCCAGTCCTCGACTTCTCTCCGGCCCTTGTAATCTCAAAAAAGTCCGTCAACCCTTTCACTACCACATCAACATTCATGTTGATCTGCGCCATCTTATCATACGACCCTTCCTTCATGATAGCCACCAGAGCCAGGAATCTGTCCACCTCGCGCAGCATGATAGGCCGCTTAGAATCAGCCAGCACCATGACGCTCTCAGCCCACTCGCACCCGACCTGCTCTTCCAATGTCTGATTGAACGGCTCGCCCTCGAGTCTGTCCCTCCACTGCTGCGAGCGCGGCCAGCTGCCATAAACTTCCGTGAGATCGATGATGACGTCGACGTAATCCGAACAAATCACGTAGCTCGTCGTGTCCTCGGGAGTGCTATCGCTGGCAATATAAATCTTGGTGTTGACGTCAAACAGATAAGCCTTCTCGAACCGGCAGGTGCGGCACAAGCTGGTGAGCATGGCTTCGAGTTGACCGAGCCGGGGTATCAGCTTCTGTATCACCTTACTAAAGGCCTCAAAAATGCTGTGGTTGTAGATGCTAGTCAGATGAAAGCTGATGGGTGCGTTCTCGACTCCCAAATCCCCAAGCTCGTCAAGCGTCCGCAGCTCTACTTCCCGCACAATCTCCCCTCGGTAGTCCTCTGTGAGACTGTCGACTTTGTGGACCAAGACCTCAATGGTGATGTGCGGATAGCTTCGTTGCAGGTGAACGACGGTCATGTTTAAGCGTGAAATAGATTCAGAGTAGTCGTCAAGGGCGTCGATAACCCATATCAGGGCGCCAACCTCGCCAAAGATGGCGTCCAGGTCGAACGAGTATGAAGGGTTATTGAATATATCAATCTGTCCTGGGAAATCCCAAACTTGGAATTCCATGAAGGAGCTGCCATCCGTCAGCATTGCTCACAACATTTTGGCGTGACAAAGAGGAAGCATACTTGAGACTGTCTTTTTGAATCCGCGCTGTCGACTCCATAAAGAGCGTCTCCGCTGCCGGTAATTTGTGAAATACTACGCTGGAGATAGATGACTTGCCGCTCCTACACGTGTCGTTCTTTTATGTTAGCTAGTGACCAAGACCTGGCCGGCCAAGGGGCCCTTCTCACCCTTTTTGTCCCATGATCAATAGACGAGGCTTCCCCTTCACCTGAGCCACCGTCGGATCAGGCACCTTGACGCCATCTTTATTCTGAATTCGTTGTTGGTCCTGTTCGTAAACACGATGAAGATTTAGTACAGCTGGACTAATAAACCTGACCGGTCGGGGTCGAGATGGCCTGTCACCATCATCGATAGGAACAGGGTCACCAGCGCCGGGGGCTGACGAGGAAGACATGATGAAAATTGATAAATCAAGAAATCGGGTGTAATTTGGTATAGGCAAAGACGACTGAGCAAGGTGAGAGTGTGACTGACCAAGACTGAACTCAGACCTGGTCAAGTCACCACTCCTGCATGTCTGCCCTCCCTTTCCTGAGACTTCGTTTGCAGCCGGGAATGCCCCTGCGTTGAGATTGGCTATCGGGAACGGAGTGGTGAGTCGGCCGAGACGGGAAGCGGGTGCTCAGAGATAAGACAAACTTTTGGTGGTGAGGTGGTGAAGTTGCGGTTCGGCGCATGCCGCTTTCTGTGAGAGCAAGCTCACAGCAGCAGTTGCTGCAAGACAAGTCCCGTTGAGATGATCCGCCAAGTATCACCCGCGATGGACAAGCCGACAGCCTACCCCCATTGTGGCTCTCCGTCTTTAAAATCCCGTGGACCTTTTCCAGGTCCAGGTGAGCTGAGGGAACCCGCGCTGACGGGGGACCAAGTTGCGGTCAGGTGCAAAAGATTTAAAGATGTGAGGAACCCTGAAAAAGCATGAAAGCAGTCAAGAACCAGGAACCGGCACACCGGATTCGGTCTTATGGTGGTACAGGGTCTCTCCTTAAACAAGAAAATAAATAAAAAGTGGCCCTGCAGGGACCAACCAAGTTGCGGAAGATCAAAACGACGAGTGACTCAACGGCCTTGGTATTAGACCTTGGTCCATAAGATGAAATTGTTTCGGGTCCAATCTCTGCGATTTCCGTTTGCCAACGGGATGGCCGCCCTTGCTTGCCTATTCCCGTTCCCTTGGCCTCTCTGCCTGTGCGGCCTGGTGTTGTGAAACTTGCCTGACGGGAGATACACCGGATAGGCCATCATGAACGACCGGTGACCAGAGATTGAGCATCAAAACGGCATTTCTTCTGTCAAGGTATTTCTGTGCGCGTAACTGGCGGTGATGCCGGTGTGTGGATTTTGATGGCAAAAAAAGCACTCGGAAAACCAAAAGTCCCCGCGCTTGCAGGGGTTTGGTGATAGTGCTGTCTAACAAGGCGCAGCTTATTCTCTCTCTTGTCCCCCTCTCTGTCTCTCTGTTGATTTGACTTACCTCCATTGCGAGATTCGAAGATGAATCGTGATGTGGCCTCAATAAGACAACAAACTTCCAAGGCTAGGCTTTGGGGACGAGTTATCCAGGACTGGGGTGGCCGATGACACAGATGCGAAGAGCTGACTGGTTAGCGAAGACACAAACCATGAGAGAGATGGATGGAAGGATTGGGACAACATGGATGATGTGGCATGGTAAAACTTACAATCTGTTTTTAGCGAAAAAAAAAGTAGACGGCAATTCGATCGCAACTGTGTTCTCCTGACTCGCTTTTGCCCAAATGTGCTGCTGCCGTCAAAGAATATACGGGTCGGTGTGGTGGTGGTGGTGGTGGTGGTGGTGGTGGTGGTTGTGGTTATTCAGGGCTCATACAGGTCAAGATCCGCCGCAAATAGAATGGCCTGTCGACCCCGGAGCTCATAATAACAAGACGACGGTTCCTCGGACAGAGGCGAAAGAAGAAGAGAGCAGAAGAAAATGCCTTTTCTTCCTCAGTGTCGGTCAAACGTGGCTTTTGATAAGGCAAGGCCGTCAAAAAGAAAGAATATCGATAAGGCGTTTATATGTCTCGGCGGGATTCCGAGCGTTGATCAGCGGTTAGAGGTGCAGCTGCCAGGTGCTGAGTGCCACATTAGGTTGGATGGGGAAATCAGGAAATCCAGTGCGGTGCGGTGAGGGGGTGAGCTCACCGAAGCGAACCCACTGGTGTAACTGCACTGCGGGGATCAAATACTTGGCATTTGTTCGACCCCCCCCCCCCCCCACCTCCTCTCCTCTCGCTGGGCGTTTCCACTTTCCCCCCACGACCAACTTCCAAAATAAGACTATCACCTATCTCATGACGATTTTACACATGACCAAAAAAGAACCAAAAATTCAAAACTTTGCTACTTTCTATCGATATTGCCCCCATCAATTCCTCTTCTTAACGAGTCCCACCTAACCTAGAAGCCTCTGACGAACCTATCCATCAGCTGGAATCGCTGGTAATGACGAGCGGTAATGGTCCGATGTCTTTCCTCCAGAGCGTCCAAAAATGGTTGCCACGAAACTTTTCTTCCTCCGTGCGGTTTTTGGCTGTTCAGGTGCCTCGGTAGCCTCCTCCGATGCGACTGGTTCTCTCGGCGACCCCGGAATAGGAGGCAATCGCTCATCAGCGCTCGCAGGAGGGGTAAGTTCTGGTCCCGGGTAACCCGTAACTGAGACTGGTCGAAAATTGGCAAGAGTCTGGTAGCTTGGTCAGTCCTATCTCAGCAAAAGAACTTAAAGGGTCTCTGAAAAGCTTACCCTAACACTCAACTTCTTTTTGGCCTTCATAACCCGAAGAATGCTCCCCTGGCGTTGAATGCTTCCTTCCTCACCTCCTGTTATCTGATCGCCATACACCATGTTCTTCTCCAGCTCATCAATCTCTCCAGCAAGTGTCATCCCATTGCATGCAAGCTGTTCCTCTGTAGCCGGTACGAATCTGAGAACGCCTCTCGCTGCCGGCACACCAAGGGTTTCCTCCATGTGTTTCTGTATCAGTGCCGTGTTGCGCTTGTTCGTCGTCGGGAGAAGTTGGGAAGGCAATGCAAAAATGGACATTACATAGGCCGGATCGAAGGATCCGCCAAAGAACATGCAGGCTCCGTGCTGGAGAGTGACCACGATGGACGTCACCGGTCGTTGGTATCGCGTCGACAGGTGGTACGAAAGGGTCGTGATGAAAGTGAACTCGTCGTTGATCTAGACCAGCTTTAGTCTATCAATGCCATGCCCTGGGAAACCGGATACACACAATAACGTTTGTCTTCACCTCGGCCATCACAATTGCGTCGCCGTGGACTCTCTCGCGTGCCGAGCTGCTATCGTTGACCGAGAAAGCACCGTCAAAGAAGTCGATTTTGCTCCGTCGCTTGGTAAGCTCAGGTATGGACAGTGTTTTGTGTGCCCGGCGGACGACGTCGCCTGGCGGAGGTCGATCGATATTACGCATAAGCCGGTCGCCCTCGACGAGGTGCGGTGTAGGTGAACCTTCGTTGTGTGACTTTCTCTCAGCAATCGAATGCTTTGCCTGACTTGTTGCAACCATCCGGGTTGGGGTCGCAGGCGTAGGCTGATCAGCAACCCTTGGATTATGCGGCCGAGTCATTGTAATCGTCTGGTCCTTGAACCTTGAGAAAATACAACGAAAGAGGAAGAAACCTTCCCGGGTGACAGGTCTTGGTTACAGCGAGGATGAATTTGCAAAGCAAGCAATGATTAATTAGGCCCCAATAAGGTGTGGTGTTCCAGCAACAAGATTCCAGAACCACCCTGGATTTCTTTGCCTCTGGTCCCCTCCGCGGGTTTCAAGGCGAGCCGAGAGTATGGATGTGGTGTTGGATAGCTGGTGGAATCGAAATGTCAACGTTCTAGTCCATCAGGATGCCTTTGAGCAAAAAGGAAACAGAGGCTGAAACGTCTTGCGGTGCGTGCGCTGCTGGCTGGAAATCCAACGGGGAGAACCATAGGAGTGGGACACCAGCACAAAACAGAGATATTGGTGTGGCGTCCACCCCCGTCTTTCTTTTCCTTTTTCTTGGGGGTGGTTGTGTACGAACCTGTTTTGTTGTGCATGCAGGTTTCGACCGGCAGCCGATACAATGGGCGTAAACATGCAAGATGGAAGAAGGAGAAGAAAACGGGACCAACAGATATGGAGTTTGGACTATTTGGGCAAGTGAAGATCCTTCCTCCGCCACCAGTACCAGCACATAAAGAAAGTACGCACCTGCCATGCCTGATGATACTTTCTCCTGAGGCGGATGTGTGCAGCCTCCACCTTGTTCAATGTCGCTCAACCTACGGGATCTTGATAAGCTGTCAATATTGGAATACAAGGCCGGGTTGCTGTTGGGTTACTGCAGCCCATCAAACCGCGCCGGTGTGCTACGGGCGATGCTGCTGCATGAATGGACATTCTGCACTCCAACGACGGCCAAAGTGAAGAGGGGTTTGAGGCAAAGAGGGATAGAGTGATGATCAAATTGATCTAACTGAAGGCTCCAAATGTGAGGTATGCTGCCACCTGAGGAAGGCGCTGGTTTGTGAGAAAACGAAAGGGATGAGCTGTACCCAGTCCGGTCAGAAGTGAACAACCCCTCCCGCAAGGTCGGATGAGGGGGGGAAACAAATGTTTCGGAAAGATAACAGTGCATATCTTCCAGGCTGCTGGCAAGTGTGTTTGCTCTTGATAGTTAATATTTTTGATAGTTAATATTTAAAAGGTGGGAGCGTGGTGTACGCAGGCTCGCAGGGTAGCAATCGTCTGCCGCGCTTCCGGATTGCCTTGTATATCTGGTGAGACGATATATTGTCGACATACGCGGCCGGACTGAAGGGGGCATCTTCGATGCAACATCTTGTAGTCAGTCAATCAATTGATTGCGATTTTTTTGGGATCATGAGGGGACATGGTTTCAACTCAGCCCCCACTGGCAGCTCGTGGAACAGAGTCGAATGAGAACCCGGAAAAGCAGGAGCGATATCCCCAATCTGTCCCGTGAGCTGAATTCTGTTTCTGCGGGGAGCCGCGAGGGAAATGAGCTTGCCGAAAGTTGCCGTTGGTTTGTCTTTCCTGAGCACAACCTGGAAATCTGCTAAGGTAACCTGTCGGTATGCAACTGAACCCAGATGCATTTATTACTGAAAGGAGTTTTTGGTTCTGAATTTGATCAATTATCTCCATGGTGATGATGCCTGGTAGTTATCCTAGCAACTGCCTTAGGCACTGCCAACGTATTGATGCCACCAACCGGTTGAACTCCAAATGGAACCCCCTCACTCCCAAATAAAAAGAAGCATGTACATACATAAAAATGCCAAACCGACCTGAAATAAAACCTTGAATAAATGTGTTGTGACTCATCTCATCCTTTGCACCAGCTCCCCTCCTCAACCATAGATCTTTCCTTTTCCCAACTTTAAGAAAGTGCAGGGCTGGCCTTCGCCCCCTCGTACCTCTCTGTGTACCTCTCCAACTTGACCTGGAAGGCAGCCAAGCCCAAAGCGATGACCTCTACAGGAATCAACAAAATGGCAAGATACAATCCCGCGTAGCTCTGCTGACACAGGGTATCCCAGCGCGGTTGCTGGCTCATGGAGACATGACGCCATCTGCACGTCCACGAGGTGAAGGTATCGACGGTGTTGGAGGCGTTAATGGAGTAAAAGAGGATGACGGCCACGAGGGCTGCGATGAGTCCCACGACGGGTGAGGCGAATGTCAGGGAGGTGTGAGCGGTTTGTTTGGATCGTAGCTAAGGCAAAGGGGTTCAGTACGAGGCAGTGGATAATGGGAGGTCAGCTTGGGAGCATACCGAAGAAACATTGCTGAATGCTAGGGAAAGAATGCTCGAGACAACAACAAAGACGCTGCCGGCGACGAGGGCCATGGTCGGGCGGATACTGAACTCCTCAGGCCACAACGGCAAGAAGTAGTCTGAAGATATGTTTGTGTTGTGATGTACTCGGAGAGTATTGGCTGAAACACCGAGGACTGAGAGGCCCATGAGGAGGGCCAGAGCGGTAACGCCTACCCGGGCAGTGTCGACTGTACGGACGGTCTTCATTTTGGATTGGAGATGAAGGTCCTGGGACGAGGCCTCGAAGGATGGGGCCGAGTGTTGGGAATGGACATCGCTGCTCTTTTCCATTTTGGCTTTGGTACGTGTTTCGGATCAGGAAATTTATGCTCCTGGGGTATCAATGAAAGAGAAGAAGATGAAAAATAAGGTTGTGGAACACCAGGAACCTGATATAATTATGCCCGCACCTAGAAGAAAAAGGAACAACACTAGAAAATGGAAAAGATGCAGTGTATTTGATGGAAGCTCACCAAGTCAGTGAAGACAAAAAAGAGCAGTATAGACGATACTTAACCTTTGGAAGTAAATTACATGCACATCATCAACACGAACCCCCGGACGAACATCTGGGCGCTTATTCCCCCAGCACCGCAGACTCCATGAAAAGAAGCGGCAATACTTCCCGTGTCTACAAGGTGCTGTTCTATCCTCATCACCTCGATCGGATGGGCATCTGCATGTCTGCAGTAGGTAACCATTCGCGCTACTTGGTATGCTTGGGTGCTCACTGCAGATGCCGAAGGGGAACTTCCACAACCGTCATTCCATGATCGGGATTGGTCCGTTTGCCTTTCTTCGTGGAATTGCGGCGCCAAAAAGGGCGGTTGGGGGGAGAGAGGGTTGCACTCTTGTTTCTTTTGGAGGGTGGTTGGACCCTTGGGCGAGAGCGCGGATCATTTTACCCCATTCCAGTTTGTTCTTGCCGGCGCTTAAGAGATCTGCGGTAGTGTCAGGATGAGCCAATCACGACAAGCAAGCGATGCAACCCAAAAGCGCGCGGCGGCGCTTAGAGATCTCGGGACAAAAAGAGACCTTTCCGTAATTAGATTTTTGATGTTTTGGTTACCCAAAATAATGAAGTCGAGATGGCTGTCAAGAATATTGATGACCTTTTTTTTTCTTCATCATTACATGATGTCTTTTTGAGTTCTCGAACGGCCAAGTTGAGCCAATTCATCTTTTGTTCCATCGCACTGTGGAGAACTCACGAGTATACTCTCACCACTCTGTGCTTCCAGACTTTTTTCCCCCACCGATCTTAAGTCGCTCATCCTCGTCATTCTGATTTTCTTTTACCTTGACCTCTTTCTAAGATCTTCCATCTTATGGCCATGATGATGCAAAAGACTGTTCAAATCATCTACTCGTATCCTTTTTCCGAGCTGAAACTTAACAAGTAAAAGGCCGGCTGGTGTAGTGGTTATCACGTTTGTCTCACACACAAAAGGTGCCAGGTTCGATCCCTGGGTCGGTCACTAGCTTTTGCTACCCTCCCTGTTCTTTTTTTTTTTTTTCCTACCTATTTTGCCGTTTCATACCCTTGGAATCTCCTAAGCTCCCGAAATATCATATTCAAGACGGAGGCAGAACCAAAAAAAAAATTCAATTCATAGGTATCTTCCCACCCACCCTACCGCCAGCCAGAACCCTAACTCCATCCTCTTGTTGAACATCATTTGCCATACCCCAACCCAGGACCTTTTTCTTTTTACCTTTCTCTATCATGTACAATTCCCGGTTTCACTTATTCCTGTTCTCTGGAAAGCTATTTTACCTGCTTCGCTAGATCTCCCCCCTCAACTCCCATTCCGATCCCCTTTCTTCTTCCCCTCATAACAGCCTCTATCGCCCGTCCCACAGCAGCCAAGTCGCCCAACATGCCAATATGTCCTCTGTCCGTAACGATCCTCCCTCCCCGAACAGTCTCGTACCCCTCAGGTAGCATCGCCTCCTTTGATAAGACAACTCCGTCTCCGCTTCTGAAAACCAAATCATCGTATGCATCCGTGCATGCTATTCCCTCCCTCCCCGCGACGCGGCATGCGTACGTAGTCGGAATATCTTTCGCATATATCACTGCTAGGGGTGGATAGATATTCGCTTCCTGATGAGACTTGTTATGCGCCAGTTCCGATCTGAATTTCTTGGTCTCTGCTAGCGTGCGCGCGAGGTAAGCGAGGTTGCGGGCTCGTTGAGCGTCTGTATCGGGGTTTGCCGAAGAAGCGTTGCTGGATTCAGCAGCGGAGGAGGAATTCATTTGAGGAGCCAGAGTCCGGTCCTTGGTGAGTGCTTCAACTGCCGATAATCGTTTGCTCTGCGTATTACTCCTGCTCCGCAGAGGCAAACTGGGCAACGAATCAGATAAGCTCAGCAAAGAACCAAAAGCACCGCTTCTTGGCTGTAAAGGAGGCAATGCAGGTTCCGAAACGCAAGGCGACAATCTGTATTTTATCCAGTCGTTTACGTCGTAAAAATTGACTCTGTACTCTTCGTTGGTGTGTTTATCAACGAAGCAGAACCCGTCTTCAGGGAAAAACACAAAAGTAGTCCGGAGAGAGAAGTTGACTTGGGCGGAAAGGATCTTTTCGTTGAGCAGGACTGCGTCGCCGTTTCGGACTGGACCTAGGACGTTGATGCATCGCTGGGGAACGCCGACGTAGATGACTCCCGAGAAGAGTTCGGGCCGCTGGTTGACTGCGTGCCGGGTGATGAGACCGCCGAGACTGTGCGAGATTACCAGGACGCCTCGGTCTTCTTTTGGGGTTGCTGGGTGGTTCGAGGGTAGTTTCTCCAAAAACGCAACAAGCTTTCTGGATAGGAGTGCAGGAGAAAGTCTCCAGTCGTAGCCGTAATCATGCACTCGAAGCTTGCCTAGTCGATAGTTCTCGCACTCTCGTAGTTTTCTGAACAGCCGCCGGGAGATGTCGACCGGCCCAATATTTTGGAGCATCCCGTCGGCAAAGATGTGCTTCTCCATATTTTCTTCATCTTCGGGGTCCAGGCCCACTTCCAAGTTGACTTTGCGTACCCCTAGCTGAACCTTCACCGGAACCCATTGCCGCCTGTAAGGAGCTTTCGCCGAGCGTAAGATTGAGCCTCTATATCCGCCCATTATCACGATATCTCCTGTCAACGATTCCAGAACAGAGTCAAGAGGGTCCTTAGGTGGTTGGTTGCCGCTTTGGATCGGGTTCGATCGAGTGGTGCCCATCACAGGCTCGGTCGCCGATTTCTTGAGCGGTGTGTTGAGTATACTGGGCATCTTGAAAGATGGTCCTTCGAAGCTGTCCATGATGGCTTTCATTCGAACATTGACTTGCTCACGCACGTTTGCAAAGCGGCCATCGTCTCCCAGCGAAGATACCCGAGACAGCGTATGATAAAGCATCGAGTCTTCCGAAGTAGTTCTCCGCAGCGAAGTGGGTCTAGA
Source organism: Cladorrhinum samala (assembly GCA_033576145.1). Lineage (NCBI taxonomy): Eukaryota > Fungi > Ascomycota > Sordariomycetes > Sordariales > Podosporaceae > Cladorrhinum > Cladorrhinum samala. The sequence goes on along the minus strand of MU865113.1, from coordinate 46,881 downwards.
AGGACCAGAATGAGGAATATGCGGCGAAGAGGCCCGATTAAAGGGATTTGGCAGTGGTTTTGCTGGGGTTAGTCGTTCCTCTTTTGGTGGGGAGCTCGACGAGTGCGATGAAAAGAAGGGCGGCGTGGGAAGACTGGACATCAGTCCCGAGGGAATCGAGATGGATGGTAAGGCCTTGGACAGCCTCTTCAGGGCATTCTCTCCAACTGAAGATGCTCGTTTGTGCCTCGATCCGCTCCTGATTGCCATAGACATGGACGACCTGAATTTTCCTGATTCTGAGACTTGGAACTGTTTGGGGCCGGCCTGCCATGGCGTGGGCAAACGCGCAATGGGCGGTTCCGGCACTACTGATTCAGGACGGTCCGATGCCCGGCTTCCCACTGTGGCAACAGCAGGCTCAGTGGAGTGTCGCAGCGGCAGGCCGTCCGAGAAGCTCCCGTCAAGAGATACGTGCGCCTGTCGGTCATCTTCCAACACCTCGAAAATGCCTCCCCCAGCCAGCCGGTCCAGAGCTGCTACCTTCTCCGCAGCTGGAGTCCTCGGCGAGGTGAAAAGAATCGCCAAAGGGCTGATTGCTGGCTGCATGAACGATTGGGCGTCAACCTGGTCTCCCTCAAACTCGTCGTCATCGGCACCGTCTGATGGATGAGAATGGTTGCTGTCCTGGGGGGATGGCGGTGATCCATTTTCATTTTTTGGTGATGGCGGAAAGTTGGTCACAATTTTGGGACTCGGAAGTACTGTCGATCTCGCCATTTCGATTCCGGGGATAGAGGTTGGAGAAGATGGTGCGGTGGTTACTGTCATTGTCACTGTGAGAGACCTGGCCGCAAGCTCGACATAAAGTAAAAAAAATACAACGACATCCACGAGGCTGTGTTGATTAAAATTGCCAGGGGTTAATGCTGTTGACTGGAATAAAAATAAACAAGAGTTTGGGCTAGAGTAATTAGCAGGGATCGGGATGTGCTGCTCGGAGCTGACAACTTAGGTTGATACGAAATGTCTCCAAAACTCAGAAAAAGGGAAGGAGAGAGGGAATCCTAGGTCCATCGAGGACGTCAAAAAGCAAACGAAATTGGACCACTGTTATTTGGGGTCATGCAGATAAGTAAGCTGAGGCTGAATGCGGCTAGGCAGAGCAACAACGGGCCCGGGCAATTCGGAGATCGTCCGCAGCGACTTCCCAGCACATGGCCGCGGGCTTGTTGGTTGGCCTGGCCTCTGGCGTCTTTGTTCCGTCGTCCTCTCTTTCGCCGTTGGTAACTTGAGGTGGGCATGGACATGGGCGCACCGAAGCGAATACAGAATGGCCCATAAAAGCGGCAGTGCAGACCCAATGGGGAGGAAGGACCCTGTCCTTTCAGACTTGCCGTAAGCTCCCAAATTTTGATGCCTAACTAACAAGCCACCGTTTGCCATTGGCATTGATTGCAATTTCTCTCGTCCATTCAATTGATGATGAATCGTGCTCAATTAACTTGACGTCATGGCTTCAGGACGGCGTTGGTTTTCCGTGACGATCTCGGCTTTAGGATTAACGGGAATCGGACATTTGCTAGTAAAAAAAAAAATGGCTTGCAGAGGGTCCCACACGGCCAAACCGCCGCCTCCCCGCATTTCCCGGCCCCACGCCGCTGAAAGGCCGGTATCAGGCCCGCACACAATCCTCAACCACGGTAAAAGTTGGGTATCATATGCTGCCAAAGGTTCGTGTTCCCGACAAAAAAGAGAGGGCCAAGAATCGCCCAGCGCCAGCCCAGGACACCATCCCGCCGGCAGGTGGATGTCGCCGTTGTGGAGTTTGTCGGAAGACCTTCGCAACAAGGACCCGCAGACATCCGGATGGTCCGGAAGGCAACCACGCGCAAAGAGCGGGGGAGACCAGCATACATACATCTAGTGATGCCGCGCTGCCCGTCAGCGCGGCTGCACACGCTCGGAGCGATGCACTGTGAGTATGAGGAGTGGATAAAATTATGGCCGCTGGATCATGTGTGGCATCGCAGGTTCGATGTGCTCGTTTGTCTCATGGGTGGTCAGTCTTCGTGTACAACAGCCCCCAGTTGACCATACCTGTATCATGCATTGGATGCTTAGTGTAAACCCAAAGTTGCGGTCTTCAGAAAGTCCCGGGAGAAGTAATCGGCCAAATCAATAACCCCATGAAAACGCGCCCGAATTGGGCGCCTTCAATCTGAAATCTCGCAAAATCGGACCAAAGTGATGATGCCACACGCAAACCGATTGTGGGGGGTACTGTACGGACGGTACCTTTGGCTCCAAAGAGCAATACGGAGGGGAGGTTTCGCTGAAGGCCACGTGACCGTGCACGCTCGCTCCTCTCCGCACCTCACCCAGAACCCGCACCTCAACTAGGAAGCTCGGCGCCAAGACTGCATCACCAAGCTACGCAGCGCAACATCTCTCGAAGCTCAACTCAGCCAGTCAACCTCGACGTCGCCGACGGACGCTTCCACCAGCACCACCGACTCTCGCCAGCAGCAACCCGCAAAAATCCTCCAAAATGGCTGGCCTCCCACACCACAGTTTGTTTTCCTGAAGCTCCATTGAGTGTCCTCGGTCAAATCACATGGGCATTTTACTGACTGATGCGCGCTGCGCAAAAACAGAGGTGGCCATGGACCCGGCCCTCGTCCGGCTCGGCAGTATGTTTCTCTTTATCACTGGCTTATTCTCGACGACATGATGCCCATTGACGACGACAACCACCACCACCTCCTCCTACTTCTCCTTCTCCTCAACGGCAACCCTCATTCCCTCCCGGCTCTCCTCCGACCACAGGCTTCGCCATTGTCACCCAAATCCGAATCGAGTTGGCACAAAAACTAACAATGCCTCCCCCCAGACATGATCACCAACAGATACAAGTACTTCCGGTGGACGAAGCGCACGGCCTACATCTCCTTCATGTACGTCTTTGTTGTGCCCGGAGTTATTGGATACCTCGGCTGGACGAACGACGTGAGTTTTGATTTCATCAATAATTCAAAATAATTTCCCGAGGGGGGAAAGACGAGAAATTGACAGAGGTTTTGGTCTTGTAGGGATTGCTCGACTTTCGGGCGAAGAGGAAGGGTGATACCGTTTACGAGCGTTAAGGTGGGGGGAGAAATTGCTGGGGCCAAAGAAAATGCATTGGGAAGGGACGGACGGAGTAACAGGGTGTATATATACCTTACACGTCCCGGATGGAGGAGCCTGGCCGTATATCGAATGCGAGTTCAAGGGAAACAAAGTTCAATGGTATATGCTCCCACCGCTTACCGATGGGTCCCATGAGAGAAGATTCAGGCTTTGTACGAATCCAAGTGCACCGCCCCGATATCGGGTTCGTTTTGAACTGACGGGGCAGGCTTATGATTGATTACTTTGCGACTAATTAGTCGTCTATGGAAATTGGCGATTTGCTGACATCAAAAGCCAGATCTTTTTGGACTTTGGCTTAGTCCTTTTCCCTCTTTATGCTGGTTCGAAACCACGCCCTAGATAAGCATCCCTTATCATTCTCACAGGTCAACTGGAGAGGTTGTACCTTGCAGTAGGTTGTCGACAATCTAAACTAAGTAAATGACCAATTATTTTATTTGGGGACTCTTAGGTTTATACACCTCATAAGACCCCAAATACAGAAGTGTCTCACGGCCGCTCCGAGATTTCTATTGCTCAAACGCCGCCTGCAAGTCTTTTATTTACTGAACCCCCGCTCATCGCCGCCCAGGTACTCTGTAGGGAGCGAAGTCTCCTCTTCTACCGCCACGGCTGTGTGTGAGACCTCCACCACGCCCTCTGGAAGGCCCAACAATCCTGGGTCCGGTTGGAATCCGCGATGATAAAATGGTCATATCGGCCTCTCCAGGTCCCGACCCGCGGCCTTCCCTCGCTACACTAGCGGGTTGGACTTCGCCGGTGTAGTCGTTTGGTGGCAGGATCGCGCAGCTGATTAAGTCACCAGGAATGAACCTACATTCTGCGAGTGTCTTGAGACGGTCAGGATTAGCGGGAGCGTCGGAGTTGGCAGCGGAACCTCCCTCGCCGATGACAAAGGTCCCGATTTGATTCATAGCATGGGTCTGGGAGTCTTGAGTTTCGCGATAGACCAGACGAAAGACGAGGCGAGTTCCAATGGCTGGGCAGGGGAGCACGCCTGGGCTGGCATCGGCAATTAGTTCCGTGAGCTCCTTGAGGGTGCAGTCCCTCCAGGTATGAAGGTCAATACAGGCGGGTAAATGCGATGGATCACTGAATTCCTCCAGTCTGTGTATGTATATACAATGTAAGTCGTGAGCGGAAGCATTGGTATCATGAAAAAAAAAATAAAAAAAAAAAATAGGCCAACAAACCTATGGAAGGCATTTGTCCGATAGAATACCTTAACTAGAATAGGCGGCGTCTCTTCTCGTTTTGCTGCCATTGATGACCGAGTCTGATGCCGTCCTGTTTTCTCCGGCTTATAGGCTTCGCTTATTGAACGATTTATCTCTTTGGGACAAAGGATATCTCCTGACGTTGAATTTGAGTTGGTCGTGGATCCGAAACGACTTGCACTGCCTCAATCTCCCAAGAACGGGGAACTCCCGCATCCTTCCCCGGGTCTCTTCAAAGGTTCATTCGGGCACGCTGATCTGCAGAGGGGAGCTCTTGACAGCTGCTTGGAAGCCCTCGTTCACAACTGAAGGTGGGGGGGTACACAGATACCTGGATTGGATCGTGGCGCAGCAAACGTTAGGGTGCCTTGTAGGTAGTATTACACTAGCGTTGCGTTGGTTTAGTGGGACGACTTCCAGAACATCTGTGGAAGAATCCCGTCACCTACCTAGATAAGCAATTGAACCTCGAAGTTTGACGACCTGAAAACAAAGCAAGCAACGAACTTTCCCGTCGTTGATCTCTGCCAACCAATCAACTCATACAATCACGAGACGCAGACGCGCATATACACCCATCGGCAACACCTGCAAAGATTATTCTCAAAATGGATTTCGCATCCCTCATGTCAAAAGAAATCGCCAAAGCAAAAGGCGCCGACACCAAGAAAGCCCCCGCCAGTGCAGATCCGACTCCCGAACCGACGGCTGCGGCCGGCGCCCCGAAATTCATCTCGCGCCGCGAAGCCGAGGAGGCCCGCAAAGCAGCCTACCTAGCCGAGCAGAAAGCGCGCGAGGAAGAGCGGCTCGCCCGCCAGGCGGCCAAGCGGAAACGCGAGGACGAGGCGGCCGAGGAGGCCCGGCTCCGGGAGGAAAAGCGTCAAAAGCTTGCCGAGGAATCGCGGCTCCGAAAGGAAGCAAAAGCAGCCGAAGAGGAACGCGCCCGGCGCAAACGGCTGGGCCTGCCCGAGATCCCCGCCTCCCAGTCTTCGCAGGATTCCGCTCCGGCGGCCGACTCCGAGTCCGATCTCGACTCGGACACGTCCTCCATCCTCGCCCTCGATCCGGACCTCAAGTCAACCCCGCGGCCGCCGCCCTGCTCGGTGATATCCAAGCTCCGCTCCCTGGGCCAGCCGGCCACTCTGTTCGGCGAGACCGACTCGGCCCGCCTGAAGCGGTACAGAACCGCGCTGCGGCCGGTCCCCCTCCCGACGGGCCCGATCCGGACCTCGCTCGCCCCCCTTCCGGAATCCAGGATGAAGATCCCTGCGCCTTCCGAGATCCCGCCAAAGGAATCCAAGAAGCCCCGCCGGTACCTCTTCCGCCAGCTCACCTCGTACTTCAACATGGTGCTCCGCGAGTGGGAAGCCGCCCTCGCAAAGGAAAACAACCGCGACACGCTCGCGGGCCAGGCCGCCTACAGCGCCATGGTCTCGTCAAAGGACAATATGCGGCCGCTCTTCCGGCTGTTCGAAAAGATGGAGATTGAAGAGAGCATTCTCGAAGCCATCGTCGAAATAGTTCACGCCGCGCAGCAGCGGCGGTATGTCGACGCCAACGACGGGTATCTGCGCTTGAGCATCGGAAAGGCTGCGTGGCCTATTGGTGTTACCATGGTTGGCATCCACGAGCGTTCGGCGCGGGAGAAGCTGCATAACGGCGAGAGAGGTCACATAATGGGAAGCGAGGTGACGAGAAAGTATCTGCAGAGCATCAAGCGGTGTTTGACCTTTGCCCAGGTCAGGTGGCCGCCTGAGGATATTAGGCAGCTCATGGGGTAAGGAAATTTCGCGGAGAGTAGTAGATGAACAAATGATACCCGGTTAGGCAGTTGGAAATACAACTGACTTTTTTTAAACTACACACTTTGATGATGGTAATCTTCTAATATTATGTTTCTTTCTTTTTTTTTTTTTTTTCTTTCCTTTGCGGCTTGTCTGACTGTTTTATAAATTTATGCTCTAGACCTTGTGCTCCGACTTTTAAGTCTAGTAGACAAGATAAGAAAAAAGAGACCTTGCAACCTTTCAGGCAATCTCTACCTGAACAGCTTTCTAAGCATGCTCGTGTTTACCCCTGAACCAGGCCGTTTTTGTTGTCATTCGCTTCATAACTTGCATTATTTCCCATCAGCGCCTCTCTATTCAAAACGCTATCTTCTGCTCTTCCACAAAGTCCAAAAAGTCATTGCTACCAGACATTGAAGGAAGGGTATTTTTCTTTGGCCCCTTGAGTTCGAGATCAGCTGCTGCCAGACTCATCCGACGAAGTCTCTCTATGGCTTGTCGCTCATAATCCTCTGCTGCATACAGAGCGTCTGATTGCATTCTTGACCGCGGGTCGGCACGGACTGTCGTGATGAGCTATTTGGGATCGTTGTTAGATACAGGTCTCGTCGAGAAAATCGGAGGTTGACTTACCCTATCAATCAGGTTGATTCTCCCCTTGAGCGTCCCTTCCTGGATCATTGCTGCGAGCTCCTGTTCTATGGATTGCTCGGGGGAGCCGAATGCCTTGCTGATAGTATCGAGACTAACACGAGAGAATGGAATGAGATACTGAACTATGCACTTGCTTCGGATCTTGGCGTAGATGGTCGAGATGTGCTTCTGGAGGTAGATATCGAGCAGGTAGTCTGGCCGATATGCCTCGAGAATTTCGATGCAGGATGAATATCTTCCGTTGACAAACATTGTTATCGCCCGTCTGAGATGCGGCTCCAGCTCCAAGAACACTCGGAATGACGAGTTGTCGAGGACCTCTCTCTGCAATTCGTCCCTGTCCATCGACGCAAGTGCCAATAGACCCCCATAAATGGCGACATCATTGCGACTCGCAATGTCGGCGTATGTTGCCGACAGATTGATATTGGAATCGGCGCCGAGAAAGCAGATGGCGGCGCTGTAATACTCCCCGGAACCAAGGTACGCAATGCCCCTTGCGATCGACATGTACGGCTGGGTTGCCTTCTCCTCCTCTGGGTACTGACCGGCGAATGTCATCTTTGCGAGATGAGCATTTATCATGGCCCATTCGCGACGTTGAATAGATACGCGAATGAGATGCTTGCCGACGTCGATCAGATGTTTGACTTGGCTGATGTCGGGGCGCATCTTACTATAAGCATCCGCTGCTCCATTGAGATCGCCGGTGCTCTCCAGGTGCTTGCCCAAGTCTTCGTGTCCCATCTGTCGAGAGGTGTAATAAGTATCAGAGCGTTTTCTGCAGCCCGGAGCAACAAGGTTAAGGAAATTGATCGTGGCTCACCCTAATGCTCTCCTTGATCAGGTTGTTCTTGTAAACCTTGAGCTCCGCCTGCAGACGCGCTGTCTCGGCACGGTTCGCAACCTCCTGCTGCTCTAGCCATTTCTGATCAAAATTCGCTTCTGGGTCGGAAGGTGATGCGATTCTCAGGCATTCGACAGCATCCCGGTATCTCTGGGTGTCGCGGCCGCGCTTCGCTTCAGCAATTGCTGCCTTTAGGGCGTCAATGCACAAAGTGACAGAGCTCCTGCCAATCAAAAATAGCCGGTCGAATCGGGTACGGCCGCGATAATTCTGAATGTAGAGATCAAGGTCCAGCTTGGGGGCATCTGCGCAACAGGCTAAGTTAGGTATCTGAAGGATGCTTGTTTGGCGCATACGAGGTTGCCTACCCTTGACGACGACAATTCCCAGGTTGTCCATCTGCGTAAAGAACTGCAGTAAAGGGTCCGCCATCTTTGCCGCCAACCAACTAGCTGTCTCAGGAATCTCACGAGACGGAATACAGTCTTTGCGGCAGATACAACTCGAGCTCTCAATGTTTTTCCTGGTGGTAATTAGTTGCTGCTACAGTGGTGGTTGGACCGGCGAGGCTGACGAAAGGCTGCCTAGCTCACAGCTGCCGCTCAGTAGCGATAAGGTTGAGCTCCCTTATCGGACGGCACACAAAGGTGGGGTAAAACTGTTCAGGTCGTTTTCAGCTTGCGGGGTACACACACCTTCGCTCACCGCTCACCTCTGCCCTCCAGGCTGCTGACCTTGTTGATGACCCTGCGGGAATTTGTCGACTTGGGTGTGGAGGGGTGTGCATGTCGGTGTTTCCGAATTCCAGTTACAATTACGAAAACATCCATAGTTTCAAACGCTGCAGAGAGTGTGGGTTACAGGGTAAACCCATGAATCGCCGCAAAGCAAGCCTTTAGTGTTTTTAATTCTTTATTTTGGCTCATTCAGATTCAGTTTCATCTTGTTGGATGCGTGATTCAGTTCATGACTTTGTCCCTAGCTGTTTGGATAACAATAATCATTTGACTGTACACCTGTTCAGACCTCAGCGCTGCTGTGCAGATCCAGGGGAGCCCTAAAATAACTTTCAAAGCAACTCCTCGGCGTGACCGCCACTCTGGCTCTTCGAGCCATTATTGGCAAAAGTTTCCATGTCAGGTAGACGCTCAAGCCTGCTTCCAACCCTCGCGTCCAAGGTGTCCAACGTCTAAAACCTTCACTTCAGGATGTTCGGACACCGGTCCGGGTGGAAGGCCGGGGTGGAAGGCGAAGCCGCACTTACACCAATTGTTAGTTGCTGTTAGCAGCGAAAATCAGCCATGGGTATCATGTGTCGCACAAATCGGGTTAATCGGGAATTTGAACGCATATTTCGATTCCCCATGATGTTCTAGAAAACCGTACGCGATTTTGATGCACGCATTGTCCAAAGTCCATTGGATATTTATGATGCAGCTGAAAAGAGCTAGGATAACGGATATCTCGGAGCATTCACAGATATAACTGTCCCGCAAGGCTGACTGATGGCTCAATGCGCGCCGAGACGCCTTGCTGGGCAAAATACTATGTGTACATCCCGTAAATTTTTCCATTCGGGGGTATTCGGGATTCCACTGACTGGAAAACTCACAGCAAGAATGCTTGGCGTTTGTAAGAAGTATTTGGATGACGAGGAAGAGGCCCGGAGTTCCCAGCCAATAATTCGGCGAGACATACTCGCAATGATTGCATGGGGGGGAAGAAAAAGAAGAAAAATACGGCGAGGGAAAACTTTTTGTCTGTCGACCCCTTGTCTGATTCGCGAAAATGGGATACAGCGGTCCCAAAACAGCTTGGGGGGAAGGGAATGCATGTACAAATGGGCTGATTTTCAGTACGTACCTCCCCGGTTCTAGGGATGCAGAAGCGGCAAGGGGACTATATGACGTAGGCCAAGGCCCCACTTGTTCCCGCTTTTCGCTTGGTGTGGCTTGCACCAACCCCACTTCCCTTGCAGCCGGCATCGTTGCCCCTGCGAAGTTCTCACCCCGCAGTTTCCGTTTTACAACAACGACAACTGGAGGATACCACGCGCGCACAACCTCATTTTTCTGACTGAAAATTTTACCACTGGGGTTTTTTTGACAGATACTTGAGATCCTTTATTCTGAGGCTTCAAACCGCTCGATTCGTTTCATTTTCCATGCTCCAAAATCAGAAAAAGCACTGGCACGTGTCTCATGACTCGATATGGCCAATAATCCTTTGGCTCCTCGAGTTCGTAGGTAGTTTGGCGGAGCCCACCGGGTCCTCCACCCTTGCCCGCCCTACGCAGTGTACTATACTATATACTAGTGAAAGGGAAGGTTTCTGGATTTCGATTGATTGAGAACCCGCATCCTGTGTGTGTGGCATCCGTTTCCCTGAAGGAGATGAAAAATACACGTGGACACATGAGCTGATTGTATATTGGCCAACCGAACTCCCATACCTCTCTTTGTGGCAAGTTGACAGCCCGGTTAGACTGGACAACGGGCAGACACATCACGTACTGATTGTCATTCTCCGGGACGAAATAGTTTGATTTGGCCCAATGATCCATTGACCGCCAGCCAGCCACCGCCCTCGCATTGGATGTTCCAGAAATGCAAAATAGCTAAGGTACGTATGGGAATAATAAGGGATTGGCGACCCCTGAACCATTGACGCATCCGCGCCCCCAGATTGAGGGCCCCCTGGGATCGGTCTTATTCCGCTTCTAGTGTAGTGTAGCTTTCTTCCAAATCTCCATTGCCAGTCCAGTCCCATCATGGAAGTCACGCCAAAAACAGATATCCCATGCATACTACTATGCATATGCAGGCTCGGCTGGGGAAGGACAGCTTCGGTTGTTTGGGACCTTCGACTGGCGCGCGCCTGGCACACAATTTGAACAATTCACACAATTGGGGGGGGGGGGTCATTATCAGGAGGGGATCCCGCCAAATCCACCTGCAAAATCCCGCTTAATCAATTCTCAGCCTACCATTCATCGTCCTGCCTATAGTGTACAGGTGAACTCCTCAGCACTTTGCCGGGCGCATCATCGTCTTGCGAAGCCCTCTAATCGGAAGAGACGTCGAGAGGCACCCAATGCCACATGCGGAGGCTGGCCCCCGTTCGGAGTTAATCCATCGTCACCGAACCCGAACGATGGCACACCCTGGATCCATTGATCTCAATTGACCGTCCAGGGTACCAACTGCGTCCACACCACCCGGACACCCTCCCGCCAACCACTAGCTGTCATCGACGCCATCCGGTGTGTGGACGGACAGGTAAGGCATTCTACACTCTGGCTTCTTCTGTCAGTGATAGACTACTTCCGGGATCGGGCCGGCGTGTTGTTGTAATACCTAGACCAATGCCATCATCTATTCAAGGATTAGAGGCACATGCCTATTTTAATTTTTACGGGGCTTAAGGCCAAGGTGAGTACACCTTCTTGTTAAGCGATGCACGGGCCTTTTGATGTCCTCGGTCCAAGTCGACTCACCTCCGCACTAACTCGCCAAACGCAATGTGTTCATGGCGCTTTAAAAAAGTCCTTCAAACTTAATATGAGGTTGGGTATAAAATCCAAGATCATATGGATCATTATAAATGCACTTTCCTGTTATGAGTCCCAACGGGAATTGGATTACAAGGTACAAGCACTTTGCTATGACGATTTGATCCTGAGTGCGAAGCTGGCACTTCGCACGGTCTTGGCAAGAAGCTCTATCAAAGAAAGAGTAATCACTTTTTCCCGAACCTCCGTGGAGGGGGGACGGGGGGGGGGGAGGTTTCAATTCCTACGTCTTTAGTGACCTTTTTTTTTTATTTTTTATTTTTTATTTTTTTCTTCAAGAAAAAAAAAGCCCATTTTTCCTCGTTCCCTCTTGACTTTGCGACGGCTAAGCAGTGGCACCGAGCATTCTTCGTCTCTCCCCCCCCCCTCCCATCCATTAAGCGCTCTCATCAACAACAAGGCTTGCCATCGTCTCTCACGTCTGCGTTACACTCACACCCGACACCCCTCTCATCCATCAGTAGTCCCTGCTTTAGGCCCCCTTTTTTCCTGGGCGTCGGTGGGTCCGCCAGTCGGTGCACGCAGCGGGATCCTGACACCATCCTAACAATTGCTTGCTGTCTGCGTCCTATTTTTCTATCCACTTGGGTGCCGGGCCTGAGCATTCTAAGCGGATCCGGTTCTGGGGGACAGACACGACCCAGCCCAACCTGGCGAGCGAGTGACAACAGGACCGGGAAACCTGCCTGCCTGTCTATTCTCTGCAGCACCCGCTCCCTTTCGGTAGAACCACCCCCACCACCCCGTTAGGAAGGTCTTCTCTGGCGCATCTATCCATTTCTTTTCCATAGAAGAAATCAAATCGAGATCTCGCCGGACCTCTCCGTTTTATACCCAAATATGCACTGCGAGCTGCCTGTCAACCTGCCGTGCTGAAGCTACCTGTTGAGTTTCAGGGCGTTCTTGTCACTCCCCATTCGCGCTGCCTTGAACGATGGTAACGGCCATCAGCATGACAAAACCGATTGTCGAAAGTATAACCTATCGCCCAGAGCGCACTTCCTCACAGCCACCCAATCTCGGCCGGGCGACTGCCGGGAGGAAGGCTACCACCCTCTCGGCTGCCAGTGTTACTGGCGCCAGCAACACTACCGACATGTCAGAGGATGAGTCCGCTGACCTGTCATTGGAGGATCATGACTCGTCGACCGAGAGCCACGGCGCTGTGAAGCGGGAAGACGGAGGCAACCACGGGTCCCGAGACACGGCAGGAGAGAATCCGAGCATGCCCATGCAGAAGCGGCGGCGAGTGACCAGAGCCTGTGATGAATGTCGAAGGAAAAAGATCAAGTGCGATGGCAAGCAGCCATGCACACATTGCTCAGTATACAGCTACGGTAACCAAGGAAATCCCCAAATTCATACGCGGCCGGTCCTGCTGATCAACTCCCTTAGAATGCACATACGACAAACCGTCTAACCGGCGAAGGAATCCAGCCCCTCAGTACATTGAAGCTTTGGAGGCGAGGCTACAGCGAGCCGAGACTCTTCTGCGCAAGTTTATGCCAGATGTTGACCTTAGCGACCCGTCGCTTGACCCATCGGTTCAGCAGGAGTTCCGCAATCGGGAGCAGACGAGAGCACGAGCGATGAAGGCAGAGAAATCAGAGCCCCCCAAGGAGCAGGAGGATGCTCCGGATGCCCAAATCATGTCCATGGTCGAATCCATCGGCCAGCTCGACCTGAATGAAGGAGGCGAGTGGGACTTTCACGGCAACTCGTCGGGCGCAGTTTTCTTGAGACGGATGAAGGATCACTTCAAGGGTCTACTCGGCAACGACCACAGCATACCTTTTTTGCCGCGGCCGAGCCGTCCAGCTGGAATGTTCGGTCTCGATTCCCCTCGATCTAACGCCGGCTCGCCGTGGGACACGTCGAACGCATCAAGCACCACAGGCACCCCCAATATCTACGACCTCCCCCCTCAGGACAAGGCGCGGAAGCTTTGTTACTATTCGTTTAACTGCGCTACGTGTCTCCTGCGTATAGTGCACGAACCATCTTTTTACGAAATGTTTGACAAAATCTACGGAACCCCACAAGAGACCTGGGGCAACGGGGAACATCGATTTCTGGGTCTACTTTACTCCGTTCTTGCCCTCGGATGCGTATATAATGTTGCACCCGAAGAACCGTCAAGCTACAAAGCCTCCGTGGAAGAAGGGTAAGATTGCTTTTTAACAGCAGAATTTGCTCAGATAGTCGCTTTCTGCGCATGGTCTTGCTAACGGCGATGCAGGGTGAAATACTACACAGCAGCAAGGCTTATACTTCAGGACGTGGCAGAATGTCGGGATATGTACTCGTTACAGGGACTGGTGTACATGATTCTTTTCCTCCAGGCGACTTCAAATATCAGTGGGTGCTACGCCTTCCTTGGCATTGCCCTTCGATCGTGTCTTCGAATGGGGTTGCATCGCCATCTCTCACACGCACAGATTACACCAATCGAAGACGAAACAAGGCGGCGAGTGTTTCACGTTGTTCGCCAAATGGACACATATGTGTCAGCCATTCTTGGATTTCCTCTTCCGTTTCATGATGACGACGTTGATCAGCCGCTGCCAACTGAGGTGGACGACGAGTATATCACGAAAGATGCGATTCTCACGCCACCACCTGGCACGCCTTCTTTTATTCAGGCATTCAACGCACATAGCAAGCTCATGGGAATTCTGGCAAAGGTTGTCAAACACATATACCCCCTCAAGGGTGTGGAGGAATGCCTCAGTCAGGGGAACCCTACTTCGACTTACATGATCAGCTATGCCCGTATCAAAGATATTGAGAGAGAGCTTCAGGAGTGGCACGAACAGCTTCCAATACATTGGCGACCCAGCCCCGACGGTCCCATCGAGGTCATCCGGTACGTTTCAGTTTGTTTTCAGCCCTTTTTTTTTTTTTTTTTTTTTTTTTTTTGATGACTTTGGGTTTACACCTGTCAGTAATTGCTAACACATAATGTTCTAGGGTACGGACGCTATTGAGATTCGCGTATGCCCATGTTCAGATGATGCTATATCGACCATTTCTACACTACATCTCGGCAAGAATGACGGCCGGCAAGCAAATAGACGACCGATACTACAACTGCGCTGCGGCGGGGATCAGTGTTTCTCGAAATATCGTCCACATCGGTATTGAGATTCAGAAACAGGCTGTGTTGATTGGACCATATTGGTTCATCCTCTACTCAGAGTTCTTTGCAATACTGTCTCTGGTTTACTATGTGCTCGAGAATCCGGACAAGGAAGGCTCGGCTGAGATATTGGCAGACGCTAAAGCTGGCAGAGAGGTTATTGCAAGTCTGGCGCAACGGAGCCTGGCTGCAGATCGTATAACAAACGCACTCGATGTATGTCTTGAGAAATGGATTGAAAAGATCGGCAGGTGCCGCGGTTTTGAGCGATGCTAACTGTGTTTCAGCCCATTTTTGAACAGCTCCCAGAGCGCCTAAAGAAAAAGACCACCCGGCCAACCCCGTCAAAGAAGCGATCGGCTCCAGCAAGCACATCATCACAGCCATCTGGCGTACCTTTGCCCACTCGACCTGGGCTGCAAGAAGAAGTGCAGATGCGAAGGTCGGAGGAGATAGTTCGCCCTCTGGCTGGTGCGCTTCGGCGAGAGGCAAGGCTGCCTCCCAACAGAACGTCTTCCTTCGACGCACTCGGACTCCAACAAAGCGCTTTATCTGGACAGACGTTTGGCAGCAGTCTTCAAAATATCTTGCCGATGGAAATGAGCATGGGCGGCACAGGCCCGGAGACTGTAAGCACGCATAGGCACGCACAAGGGTACCGGCAGGGACAACAACCGGCTGGAGTCAGCTCATTAAACACACTAGGTGCGATGATGTTCCCGTCTGGGGATCCGTTTGCGTATCCGAACCAGCCACTCATGGATCCTGCGGGGCACCACCCGGACAGACCGTCACCGCACGCCACTCACGGGCAATCTCAAGAAGCAATGCACTATTACATGTCTAGCATATATGACGACATTGAAGGCCAACTGATGGGCCCAATCCCACCGTATCTCTTGCAGCAAGGGAGATCGCAGCACGGCTTGGACCCTACAAACCAGATGTATGCCACATCCAGCATGCTCACGACGCACCCGCACGCACAACGTAATCATTCGCAAATGGGGCAGCATCATCAACAACAAAATCAACATCATCATAGGGATATCATGGAGGACATATTGGGCGAACCCAACTTCCAGGGTGACTGGAACGACATGTTGGGACATACTGGCGGTTATCGATAGCGCGCAGGTAATTTTTATTTTTTTGGGCCAGCGGTAACATCTCCGGGGGGATACTGGAGCCGAAGCTCGTTTGACGCCGAATCGGTCCTAAATGAGTGCGTTCTTGAATTGGTGGTTAACAGTGAGAAGGATTACCTACAGTTCATGGAACCAATTTTCGATTCGCAGGAACTTTATTTATGAACTCGCAGGACGAATTTCGCTAGGTGATGGGGCTAGTTGAATATACGGTTGAAAGGACAACAATATGGGGGAAAGGGTCGTCAGGAAAACGTGGGCAGAGCCTTTTTTTTTTTTTTTTTTTTTTTTTTTTTTTTTTTTTCTTTTGCTTTTTTTGTAAAAAAAAATTGCTTGGTCGGCCGCTTGATACCCAAAAATAACGGAAAGAGAAGGGAAACGGAATGAATGGTTTATGAGTCTGCACTGTGGCAGAAAGGAAAGAAACAGGAAAGGGAGGTTTTGATATAATGGCGTCTAACATGCATGGCAATGGAGGAGAGCGGGGGATTCGAAGAGGCCACTTTTTGCTCTCAGGAGGAAACGGTATATAAAAAAAAAACTTGATAGAAAGGTTAGTATCTAGAAGGCGGGAAGGCAACATGTACACACGAATCCAGGGAAAAATTCAAAAGTCATCAACATCATTGTCGAATCCTACCTGCACCTGATAAAGTGATGGCTGCATTAGGTATGTGTGATCATCCGGCAGCTCCCGCGAGTCAGTCAGGACTTTTGACCAAACTTGGGCGCGCCCTGGAAATTGTCGAAGGGCGCCGCGAGAGGGAACTAAATGCTACACCAGCTAAGGTAGACGATTCTGATACAACCACTCAACAAGCCGGAAACTTCCAACACCGGCGTCACCCGTTTTTGGCGCCCGAACAAAGGGGAATTTTCCAAGCTCAAAGTGTGTTTGATGGATCCCCGCACTAGTGTAGTCTTGACCGTAGCAGCGATCTGGTCAAAGCCGTTTTCCCATTGAGCGTTCGTCGCTTTCGCATTTGCATGTGCTCAATGAGCACACCAAACAAGCACTACACCAAGCATCTAACCGGTGGTGGAATTTGAGCAACCGGGCAGGTTGCTTGATCGGATTGATTACTCAAATAAAACGCCTTTCCTAGCAGCACCTGAGCGAGTGCAACTCGAAACTCCTCTCAGGTCCTTTTTCTTTTTGGCAAAGGCCGACTCGCTTCTTTTCCGTCTTTGGAATCCTCGTCATCAGTTCGTTAATTATTTGGTAAGTGGCATGGCCTGCGAGACTAAAAAAACATGGAGACCACAAGTGCGTTGGCCGAGATTGGTGGGGGGAGGGGGGGGAGGGGCTGGGGAATCTCAACCCGTTTACCCCAACGGTGATTATCGAGATAACAGACACTCATCACCCGTTCAGCTCATCATCTACAAGTTTAATTAGCACATGCTGAACGATAACAAATAACAGTTTGCCATATGCAATTCTGGGGCCTATCGGAACCGAAAGCACTCTAGCTGCCAATATAACCCACTTATCCATTCCCGAGCCTTTTCGTTGTTCGTTGCTCATCACTCACCGCCGTCCGGATTCCCGGATCCGACCCGACTCCCCCTTTGCTTATTATATATATATATATATATATATACCTACGTAACCCGCGGAGTTGCATCACAGACGAGTGGCTTTCACAACCACCGGTCACCACACATACATCTAGGGAAACAAAAAAGGTCAAAATGGACTTTGATCATGACTTGGTCGTCGTGGACGAGTTCGATGCACTGTGAGTTTCATTCGAATCTCCCTCGCTCCCACCTACTGTACTCAAATTTTACTAAACAAACTTATCAATCTCCTCCCCCCAGAGCCATTGAGCTTAAAGTCCCCGTCAAGCACAAATCAAACAAATCACCATGTCCAATTCCCACTTCGCCAACCTCACCAGCAGAAAAAGAGAAGCTCCGCATCAAACAGCAGCTCAACGATGCCTGGCTCCACGAGAAAAGGAAGTTTCCCGCCAAAACCCACGCCCAAAAGGTCTCCCAACAGCTCTCGGTGAAATCCGGCCTGATATACCTCCCAGGACAGCAGGAACAGTTCTACGAGTACTCAGACATGGGTCCCGCCTTCCGTCAGCGCAGGCACTTCTACTACCTCTCGGGCGCCAACTTCGCCGGGTGTCACGTCACCTACGACATCGCCAGGGACCACCTCATCCTCTGGATCCCTTACACCGATCCCCGCACCATCCTGTGGTACGGATCCACCCCCACAATCGATGAATGCAAGGCCGCTTCCCACGTGGACGACGTCCGCTACCTCGCCGGGCTCGAGCGGTCCCTGGTCGCCGCCCTGACTCCAGGAAGCACCCTCTACGTCCTGTCGCCCGACCAGGCGCCCAGGTTGGAATCAACAAAGGGCGTAGTCCACATCGACACGCACCGCCTCCTCCCAGCCATCAACTCGGCCCGCGTCATCAAGTCGGACTACGAAATAGCCATGATCCGCCGAGCAAACGCCGTGTCCTCGGCCGCTCACAAGGCCGTCCTCACCCGCCTGCGCAAACTCCGCAACGAAAGAGAGATCGACGCCATCTTTCGGGGGTTCTGCCTCGCCCAAGGAGCCAAAGAACAGGCGTACCCAGTCATAGCCGCCTCCGGGACCGCCGGTTCCACTCTCCACTACGACAGCAACAACGCGCCCCTAGCTAACAAGCAGCTCGTAGTCCTCGACGCGGGAGCGGAATGGAACTGCTACGCCTCCGACGTGACGAGAACTTTTCCTATCTCGGGCAAGTTCTCGACCGAGGCAAAAGCCATCTATGATGTCGTCGAGAGGATGCAAAGGGAATGCATCGAGCGAATCAAGCCGGGCGTGGTCTATTACACCCTACATTTGCACGCTTGCATCGTAGCCGTTACCGAACTCTTGAAGCTGGGAATACTTCACAACGGCACCGCCTCGGAGATCTTTTCGAGAGGAACCGTGGCGGCGTTTTTCCCCCACGGGTTGGGTCATCACGTCGGTCTGGAGGTACACGACGTGACCGGCGGGGAGAGGTTGTTGCTTTCTCAGCAAGTGGCCGGTTCACCCGCCCTGAGCGGAGGGCAACTTGAGGATAAGACAGGAGGAGGAGGACCGAGAAAGGGACCAAGCAGACTTGGATCTGCGAAACGGGAGTGGGTCTCCGCCGAGATGCTGGGCATGATGTATCGGACCGCTATGATGGGTCAGGGGACAAATGGGAACGCAGTTCAACAAGGCTCTGGAGGAGGCCGCGATGGAAAGTATCAAGGCAAGCAGGTCTTGCAAAAGGGAATGATTGTCACCGTCGAACCTGGAATGTGGGTTTTTGCTTTTTTGTTATTGGAATTTCCCCTTCGCTATCTGATGAGAATGGAAAAGCTGACCAGGGTTGGGGAAAAAAATAACAGATATTTTTGCAAAGAATACATCCAGGCCTATTTTCTCGATAACCCTCACCACGCCAAGTACATCAACAAGAAGGAACTGGAAAAGTATTGGGACGTCGGCGGTGTGCGCATCGAGGATGACATCCTCGTCACGGAGGACGGATACGAGAACCTGACGAACGCGCCAAAGGGTGAGGATATGCTCAAGATTATTAACTCTGGGTCGGCATGAGAGGGGTTTTGATTTGATTTGCATTTTTTTTTTTTTTTTTTTTTTTTTCACTGCAGATTGGATGTCTGGCTGGTGCATGCGGAAGGAGTATATCCGGTCCAGGTTATTTTGAATTTTATTGTTCGTCATGATAATTTATCTATAACATAATTAACCCCCCCCCCCCCGGTTTTTTTTTTTTTTTTTTTTCCCCTCTTTACAATAAAGCAAATTTGATCATGTGAATTCACAATTGCTTTAAAAATGCCTCCCAGATAATAAAAATAATAATGGTAAAAAAAAATAAAAATCCTAATTTCAACTAAAAACTCCTAAGATAACGCCGTAAGCTCCTCTCCTCCCTCATCCTCCTCCTCTTCCTTCGTTTTTTTGTACATACAACATCATCTCTAATCTCATTCTTATTCTTGTCCCCCTATATCCATCACTCATCTGTCCTTCAGAAACCAACCCCCCCCCCCAAAAAAAAAAATAGTCCCAGACTTTTTAAAGATATTTCTTGGGAATCGACTTGGACCGCTTATAATAAAAATACGCCCCCAGCAACACAAGCTGGCTGCCCACGATAACCAGGATCAGCTTGGTGTGACCGCCCTTGACGTGGCCGTGAACCTTGTCGGCGATCTCCTCGTGCTTGTCGCTGACGTGATACTTGATGGCGTTCTCCGATTCCCTCAGCCTTCCGGACAGCTCGGACCTCAAAGACCTCATCTCCTTTTCAATGTCACCCAGGCGGTGCTCTATCACGTCGAGCTTATCAAACTTGTGCAGGATGCCCCTGACTTCGCCAATCATGACTGAGAGCTCGGCGTGCCTCTGCTCGCCCACGCCCGCGTTCTGGTTGATGGTCCGGAAGATGGAGGTGAGATGGTGGTTCACCGACTGCAGGCGGTTGTGCAAATCAGCGAACTGGGCCTTTGAGGAAGAAATCTTGTCGGCATCCTGGTCCGGGATCGCGTTGTCGTAGGGGTCCTCGACTTGCGTTTGGCCGCTGCGACCAAAACGTTGCTTGCCCTGGAAAGGGGGCTGCTGTTGCTGCTGTTGCTGCTGCTGCTGCTGCTGCTGTTGTTGAGTGTTGTCTTGGTGGGCAGCCTCCTGGTGGCTGGCGTAGCTGTCATGATTCGCTTGCGCACCGCCATAATGATGGCTATCGTCGGTGAGGACGACGAGCTTGTAGATCTCGAAAGAGTCCGGGTTGTCCGACGACGCAGCCGTAATGCCCACGTTGTAACCGGCAGGGAGGCGGATCTTGTCGCTCTCGAAGCAGGGGCGGCCTGCGACCTCAACCGAGAACTTTTGTTCGCTGTGCCGGATCTTGATTTGGGTCGGGCGACCGAGGTTGCGGTAAAAAAAGTTGCACTGCCCGAAAGCTAGAGAGTCGACGCTGTGGTGCGTCTTGAAGTCTGTGGTGCCGTCGTTGAGGAAACCCCGGAGCATGCCGCCCGTCCCGCTGTACTGGTCGATCACCAGAGCAAGGCCGTCAAACTTGCCCGTTGAATATATGCTTTCTGCCCCGATTTTGTGGGAGCCGTCCCGTGCTATCCAGATGTTCAGGTTGCCTGACCCCCGCTCGGGGCCGTTTGCGCGGAACTCGACATCGGCGATCCAGTTTGTGTTTTTTATTTCCTTGTCGGACCAGACGGCGCCGCGCTGGTTTCCTGGGTAGACGGGGGTGAGGATGAGTTTGTTGGAGAGGAGTTCGGGGATGCCTGGTCGGCCTTGTATGGAGAAGTTGGGTATTAATGTTTGGCCTTCTGGCGCTATTCTGTAAGAAAGAGACAAATCGCCATGTTAGACAGATGCATGTATCTAGATGTTGTAGAGCACGACATATTCGCAACGCACCTTGGGCCGTATCCGAAACTGAGCTCGTTGACGAGAAATTGGGCTTGCGCCTGGGTAGTCAAGCTCGCAGCAACAAGCACTGCCGCATAACTCGACGGCGATCGCATCGTGGGCGATTTATTGGTTGTGAAGTCTACAGGTCACCAAAAAAAAAGATAACACTTTTTTTTTTTTTTTTTTGTATGCGTATCCTTCAGGTACCGGTGTAGTTTATTGGGCCCCGGAGTATCAGCCGGTTCGTTGCCGTTGAGGACACTTTGCAGCTGTCTGTTCACGTCTCAAGCAACCTGGGGACGAACGGCTGCGCTGTCTGCCGAATGTGGAGAAGTATACAAGCGACCGGACCAGGAAAGGCCGCGCAAATCTGTACAAAAATGGAATTGGATCACCAAGAAGAAGAAAAAAAGACCCCAGAAAATTACTCAGGTTTCGAGTCTGTTGCGAGTTTTATTCACTTGTAGAATGTGTGGCTGTTCAGATTGGATTCCATTCAGATGTTTTTCTGACGTTGTTTGGAGTTCTACGGAGTACAACAACTTTGCAGATGAGACCCTCCCAAAAAGACCAGCTGTGCTTCAATGCTCTCAAACGCACCAGTTGGCCCATGTTGGCCGCATGCGACAGGCGCCGGAAGCTCTTTCTCCAACCGGGAACAGGGTTTGACAGGGGGTTTTGCTCAGGAACCCCATCTCCCTCCCCCGCAATCCGCATCGTTGTTTGTCGCTACCTAGTAAGGGGTGTTCAGTGGCTTGCGTTTCGAGTGGCGCTGAGGAGGGGGGGTTTGGTGACACTGACGAGGCTGGTGTTGGACGTGTCACTTGCGTGTTTCAACTCTGAAGCTTTTGACAGAAGCCGCGCCAAGAGCTAAAAATGCCCCACTTTTTGTCAATTTAGGACTCCACTCATCACAGCTGTTCAATTGCAGGTCTTGATCATGTATTTCAATTCAACTCTGTCAAACCTCAACTGATGATTCGGAAGGTGATGTGGCGCCATGGGTGAGATATACCCTTCTCTTGCGCAATGCGCAGTGGTGGCTGGCGCTTTGAAGATTCTGCTATTCCCGGCATAGTGAGTTTTTTTTTAGTTTTTTTTTTTTCACTCTTGTTTTCCGTTTTACTTTGGGTGCCCGGGCTGACGGGGAGCTTCTTCCTTCGCTACAGCAAGTCTACCGATTTCGAGGTCCACCGGAATTGGCTCGCCATCACGAATAGTCTACCCATATGGGAATGGTACTACGAAAAGACTTCAGAATGGACGCTCGATTATCCGCCGTTCTTTGCCTACTTCGAATGGATCATGTCGCAGGTCGCAAAGCTGGTTGATCCGAACATGCTCAGGGTGTACAATCTCGAGTACGATAGCTGGCAGACAATATACTTCCAGAGATTTACTGTCATTGTGACCGAGCTTCTCTTGGTATATGCGCTGCAAATGTATTGTCAAGTGCCTGGAGTAAAGGGGGATATGTTATATGGTTGCTGACTGCTAGGTGACACTAGGTTTATCGACTCGGCACACGGCACATCGAAGCGCGCAGCACAAGCAGCTGCCATCTCCATTCTGCTCTCCCCCGGCCTCCTCATCATTGACCACATCCACTTCCAGTATAACGGATGCATGTACGGGATTCTAATCGCATCTTTGGTGCTGGCCCGGAAAAGCTCGACACTGCTCTGGAGCGGGCTCTTGTTTGCTGCGCTCCTGTGCATGAAGCACATCTACCTCTACCTGGCGCCAGCATACTTCGTATTCCTTCTGAGAGCATACTGCCTCTCCCCCGGCTCCATTTTCCGGATTCAGTTCCTCAATTGCCTGAAGCTCGGTAGCGGCATTGCGGCAATCTTTGGCGCAGCATTCGGACCGTTTGCGCTCCAGGGACAGATCCCTCAGATGTTGAGCCGGCTTTTCCCATTTTCCAGAGGATTGTGTCATGCTTACTGGGCACCGAACGTCTGGGCAATGTATTCCTTCATGGACCGCGTCCTGATTGTTCTTGCGCCCAGGGTCGGCTTGTCTGTGAAGAGCGGCGCATTGCAAAGCGTCACCCGCGGCCTGGTTGGCGACACTGCGTTTGCAGTTCTCCCTGATATCACACCGCGGATGTGCTTTGCCTTGACGTTGATCTTCCAGGTGATTCCCTTGGCGAAGCTGTTCATCCAGCCGACCTGGGACACCTTCATCGGAGCGGTCACTCTGTGTGGCTACGCGTCCTTCCTGTTTGGATGGCACGTTCATGAAAAGGCCATCCTCCTGGTCATTGTCCCGTTCAGCCTCATCGCGCTCAAGGATAGACGCTACCTGGGCGCATTCCGTCCTCTGGCGGTCGCAGGTCACGTTTCGCTGTTTCCGTTGTTATTTACCCCGGCAGAGTTCCCCATCAAGACCGTCTACACCATCTTCTGGCTGGTTCTGTTCTTGATAACATTCGACCGTCTCGCGCCCGCATCCAGCCGTCCAAGGTTCTTCTTGTTCGACCGTTTCAGCACACTCTACATCACAGTCAGCATCCCGCTGATTTTGTACTGCTCGCTGCTGCATGGGATTGCATTTGGAAAGAGTTACGAATTTCTACCACTGATGTTTACCAGCTCGTACTCGGCAATAGGTGTAGTGGGCAGCTGGGTGGGCTTCTTGGTTGTGTATTTTACCTCGTAGATAAAATTTGGACGTCTTTTTGGTTGGTGCGGTATAATAGACATATTTGGCCTACTAAGATATGATTTTCGGTCGCTGAAAGTGTTCGGAGTGTCACCTGCGGGGTATGACACCTCCCTTTCCAAACACAACTGACAGAATGAAGTCAAACTCACTGGCTGAGTCAGCAGTAAGGCCCCACGTGTCGGTACCCGACAATTCGCCGATGCGAGGCTGACATGGGGGGGCGGTCAAGGTAGGATCCACCGATCGTTAGAGTGCGGGCAGCATTGTTTGGGTTTTTTTTTTTTGGCCTTTATTTTTTTTTTTAACTTGATTTTGAAGTGAAACCTAAAATTGCTTTTGAAAGAACCTTGAATAGCACAGAACATCGAATTACTGTCCAAATCTCTTCAGATGCAAACAGACGTCAATTCCATTTAACTTATCAGATAGGAGTATTATATTTGGGCAGAAACGAAACAAACCCCAGGATCAAACATGAGCGGCGTTTTCCGATGAATGCCGTAAAGTACCAGGTACAAGCAATTACACGGTGCAGAGACACGACGGCTGGGTTTATCTTGCTTCGACATGAAGAATTGGTGATGCAATTGTTTGGAAACCAGAGAGGCAGATGGCGATGCAGAGAATTCAATGCTGGCAGAAGGCGTTGACATGGATGGGAATCTGGTGTCGACGGGTGCCCAGTGGCCTCCTCATTTGCTAGTGAGGTACCAGTAACTTGCATCCCGCCCCATTGGACACACAACGCCTGGACAAGATTTCAGGGGCGCGACTTCAACATCAACATTGCTTGCTCCCCTGCGGGATATCCGAGTCTAGAAGCTGGAATACATGCAAGATCAAATAGCTGATTGCTCACAAATTCCGGGGATTTGGGTGCGCCGCCGTATCGAGCACCAGCGGAGCCCAACGGCGGTAGCTGCGGGTAGTCGTCTACCGGGGGCCTCGAGGGCTGTCTGTTGATGTGGCAGAGCGGACCCCTACCCATTTCGTCAGTTTTTTGCAATTCCATCTGGTCGGCATAAATAATTGAAAAATGCTCGCAGCGTGCCCCTTCAGACCTCAATCGACAGCCCTCGCCGTGGCGAACACAACGAATACAAAAACGTGGACAAAGTGTGCACGGCGAGGCGGTTTGTCGGGAGGATAGGGTTTCCAGGGTGGTCGGGGGGTCTGGACGAGGAGGAGCCCTTTTGGGGTCGGAGCTTGGAGCGATGTCGTCCCTGCTTGGCGGGTCCGGAAGCCAGCACGCTGGACCTATTACAAGTACCTGCGCGTGCACCTTACCCCCATTTGCCGTTCCCTCCCCTTGTTGAACTTTTTCCTCCTCCTCGTAACCCGGCAGCTCCCAAGGTTTTTCAACCTTGCAACCAACGCACCATCATCATCTGCAGCACCACCCTCGACGAACATCCGCCGCCACGCTCCAAGCAAGCTACATCTGAGACGCGCAAAAATAAGACAGACTCAACCGCAACCGCAAAGTCTAGATACCATATACCCGTCGCATCCGTCAAGAAGTTGACTGCATTCACGGTACGTCGGCGAAAAGAAGCTCGTCTTTCTTTTTTTTTTTTGGCTAGGCACCGCAACCGACACCCGCAAAGAGAGAGAGCGAGAGGGAAAGAGAGAAAGAGAGAGGGATCCGCGACCAAGAACCCCCAGCACGTTCCCTCTTATACTCTCCCAATCCCTTCTACACTCCTCACCCACCTACCCACCCACCGCCTCTTCGATCCACCAGAACGCGTCCCAATCCCACCACCACCGCCACCTCCACCTCCACCATCACCAAATACCAGAGAATAAGACTTTTTGATATTGGACTGGACTGTCTTGACCCAAGGCTGACCTGTAGCCTTGCATAAAGGATTTTTTTTTTTTTTTAGGGCGCTCCTCGTCCTCTGCTCTCCCCACTTCACCGGCATGGTATGCTAAACCCTCCATGAAACTCTTGTTGTCGTATGCAAAGCATCCCACTAACCTTGCGTACTTTCCAGGTGCTTTTTAAGCGCAAGCCGGTGCAGTTCCTGCCCGTGCCAGAAATCGAAGATGAATCACAGGAGGTAACGCTACACTCCCCCTCGCAACGCAGCCAATTGATTGAGCCTGACACACTATGGCCCTGATTTAGATATGGCATATTCCCCAAACAGGGGAAGTGTTTGTGACGTATGAAGATTACTTGAACCGGTATGTACCGCGCTGTTCCTGCGTCAACTTCCCTTTTTTCTGCTAGGAAACTCAGCACACTAACTTGCACACTAGGATGGACTTTTATAAGCAGGTATGGCTTGATTATATTCTTGTCTCTCGGTTGACGGCTAGGGGCCGGTGGGCTGACCATTCATCTCATCTCACAGAAGCGCTTCATCTGTGTCATCACTGGTCACTCAGGCTTGACGTTCTTTGAGGCGTTAGAAAGCGAGGTAGGTAGCAACCACGACATGTCTCCGGTGCGGTCTTTTGACAAGGTCTGTTTCCAGTTCGCTGGTGGTGCCGAAGTTGAACAAGCATTCCCCGAAGCCCTCAAGGGGCCAATTTTGCGCCGCATACAGTTCCAGACCGTGTCGCGAATCGATACCTTGGTTGACCAGGTCTATGATGAGTTCAAAAATGACTACTATCCAGGTGAAGCGGTAACGGTATCAATCTTGAATGAGGAAAGGCTCCACGGCGTGGTGAGGGACAAGACTCGGTTTGGCAGTAAGGTGCTGCCCGATGGCACTCTCACCAAGCCCTTCTCGCGGTACTTTGTCAGTTTGGATAAGCGCCCTGATGAGGAAGCCGTGGTGGACGATTCACACATCTTTCGCGACCGAAAAGTTTTCACCAAGTCTGTTTTGCGCGCCTTCATCAAGAAGACGGTAACGAGGGAGGCGTGGAACGGTGCTCCATGGCTAGTCAAGCATGACGTCGCCGAAAAGTACCACATCGACACGCGCATTCCGCCCCACCTGCGTCTTGATAATAAACTTTTGGAGCGCAAGCAGTTGCAGGCGCAAAAGAGGTTGTCGCAAGGCGATCCGAATCTTCTCAACGGCAGCGGCGCTGCTGGCGGCTCCATGAGTCCTACAGGCCCTGTGCGGCTACCGGAGCTGAAGCCGAAGAGCCACAAGTCTAAAGCCCAGCAAGCTCAACAGGCGGAGCGACAGGCAGCGCTGCTGGCAAAGGGCAAGCACGGAAATCTCGGCGGCCACGAACCTGGCAATTTCATGCACCTCCCATTGCCTGGAAACCCCTTTCAGTTCCCTATTTCCTTCCGCGGCCAGATTCCTCCGCCCACGGTGCCACAAACGCCGGAGCCACCTCCGCCCCCACCTCCGCCAAAATATCCCATCGAGGATCTGCAACTGCCGCCGACGAGGAATCTGGTGAGACCGCAAATAAAGTACTTGTGCAGCGATACGCCCGTTGAGGTGCAAGCCGAATCGAAGTCACCATTCAGTGACAAGATTCTCATGAAGTCAGTTGGACCGCTGCTGGAAACGTGGGACACACTCAACGTATACTGCGAAATCTTCAAGCTGGATTCATTCACATTTGATGATTACGTGGAAGCCATGATTGTTGCGTCAGAGGAACTTCCAGTTCAGCTGTTTACCGAGATACATTGTTCAGTGCTCAAGATTCTCGTCTCATCCGAGGCCGACGGCGGTAAAGTTCAGATTCAGCTACCCGAATTGGAGGACGAGGACGAAGAAGATGACGAGGAGGAAAGTGCGACACCGACACCTGAGCCAGAACCTCAACCTAAAGGTCGCGCCACCAGAAGCAGCATGGCGAAGCTCGAAGCGGAGAGGCTGGCGGCGGAGCTTGCAGCAGCGGAGCAGCAACAGGAGGAAGAGGTGGATGAGGCTCCCAAACATCGTGCCGAGGAAATTCTTGAAGATTTCGACTGGATCGAACAGCTAAAGAAGCGCAATTTCAAGGATGGCGGTTGGGAGCTAATCATGGTGGGTCTTTTACATCAGCTTTCCAAGAACGAACGGATGAAGGCCGGGTGTGAAGAGCTCCTCCAGCAACTGGTGCCCGCCGACACTGAGCCGACACGGGAGTCAGTGCGCCAGAAATACTCAACTCTCGACGTCAACTACCGCGTCCAGGCTCTCCAAATCATCTGCATGCTGACAGCCGAGACCAAAGCGATCCGCGGTTACATGGAGGACTGCAGCGAACAGATGACAGCTTATAGAAAGGAAAAGATTGAGTGGCAGAGAAGGCGAAAGCAACTGTAAGTCACATATTTGGGCGTATCCCCTAGTGTTATTTGAAGACTAACAGCTTTTGCAGTATTGAGGAGCTCAAGGGCTTGAACGACCAGCGCAAAATTCTCCTGCCGGACAACCTACCGCCTAGCCCGCCCATGGAGCCGGCCAAGACGAATGGGGATGTCAAGATGATCGACGTGGATGATCTACCAGCGAATAATACGTCAGACGAAATTCCGGATTCAGATGAAGATGGCGCCACCAAGAAACTTAGGCGTGGGCAGGACCGTCTTGCGGAGAGGAAACGCAAAGCGGAGAAGGAGCAGGAACGAAAAGAGAAGGCAGAGGCTGCTGCCAAGCTTCCCAAGCAGTCCAAGCAATTCCTCAAGGTGCTGAAGGACATCCAAAAGAAGGAGGACGAAATCGCCGAGTGCGAGAAAGAAATCGCCGTTATCGACAACGATCTTCGGGAAGCCGACTGCCCTCGCACCCGCGTTCTTGGAAAAGACCGGTTCTGGAATCGGTATTACTGGTTTGAACGCAACGGCATGCCTTACGGCGGCCTTCCCGACAGCTCGACTGCCTCGGCCGAGTACGCCAACGGGTGCATTTGGGTACAGGGCCCAGACGAGCTTGAGCGGGAAGGCTACATCGACATGATCCCTGAGTATCAGGACGAGTACAAAGCCAAGTTCGATATGACAGTTCCTGAGCGGAAGAAGCTCGAGGAAGGTCCTACTAGCGTCTTCAGCGCCCACCAATGGGGTTACTATTCGGAACCAGAGGACGTGGACAAGCTTCTATCGTGGTTGGATCCTCGCGGGTTCAACGAACTCAAACTCCGCAAGGAGATTGTGAATTACAGGGACAAAATCGTCAAGAACATGGAGAATCGCAAGAAGTACCTGGCCACCGGGGAGGACGCTAAGAAGGGGCAAGAAGATGAGGAGAACGGCGCTGTTACGGCCGTGGCTGCTACTGTTGTGGCGGCGGGCAGTGGCTCGAAGCGGATGAGCACCAGGGGACGTGTCACAGCACCTGAACCCGAGTCTCCAGCGTACAGGTGTTTAGCATGGGAAAACACTATGGCTTTGGAAGATATTGGCCACCTGCATAGCCTCGAACCTCCCCCGGCCAGGTCGAGGAAACCGACCAAGAAGAAGGAGGCCGCTGCCGCGGTGGTAGAGGTGGAGCCGGTTGTAACCCGAGGAAAGAAGGGGAGACAGAGCACCGGAGGGAAATGAGGAGAAATCCTTCTAACCGAAGGTTAGCGAGCAAACAGGGAGAAAAAGGTTTGATTGTATATGGGCCGTGTGTAACGGAGCTGGGTGTTTCTTGCGTTGTCTCTTGGGGATGGCTTGGCTTGTAAAGGGGGCATACCATTTGGCTTTGAGTGTCCCTTTCTGCTTTTCCCTTTTGTTTTTGTTTTTTCCTCTCTGGTTTCTCGTTGCATTTTCGGGCGCCTCTTTGCTTCTTTTTTGTTATTCTACACAGTGTCTCGATTATTGTTGACTTATTTTGGGTTGGGAGGAAGCATTTAAAAGGCACACAACACACACAGTGAAATGGGGTAGACGGAAGAGCGGTCGCGCGGCACAGCTTACAACACCACATACATAAAAAGGCAGGCATTTGATTCTTATTTTGGTTTAGTTGTACAGGTGATACATAAGGAAGTTTGGGGGTCAGGAAGGGAGGCGGCGCGATATGTTTTTGACTGCGTAGACTTGGGCGACAGCGGGTGTGCCAGACCAACAAATAAGTCTTGAAATGTTATGATATCTCGAAATGGATTCTTGTTGAGACATCTTCATGATACTCGCGACTACTTGCTTGTTGTTGTGATTGCCATGGCTGCCGCAGCAGGTGCTTTGGCCGATAAAGACACCTCGGTTTGACGACGGTTATAGGGGTGTCATTTTAGGTATTATAGCGTCGTATTGAACAGGCCAGTTTGCGAAAACAAGGAAATCCCAATCCCAAGCGTCCATTTGAAACTAAACGCGGTCCGCGAACAATGCATAACGCGCAGATAGGGTTAGGGATTCCTTTTCGGGATTAATGAGACGGCTTCCTTGGGGGTTCGAGCGGGTGGACAGGCAAGAAGATTGTAAATAAAAATAAACTGAAGAAATATATAAATTACTGGAGACTGTAATCACCATTGTTACCATCACTCCTGAACCACACAACATAGCTTATCCAAACCATACCTATTTCTTTTCGGACCGCAGGCCTGTATTTCAAGTGGAGATGCTCTGAAGTGGTGTTTGTATTTCGCACAGTCTCGTCAAGCTCTCTCTCTCTTCATTTTATTTAGCCTCACGACAAGCCAAAACTGTCTTTTACCACACACACAATCTGAATTCGGAGAAAAGGGGGAAAAATTAAAATTTCAGCAGAGAGAAAATTATGACGCGCCATCGCACACTGTTATTATCCTTCCTCGCAGCATTACTTGCACCCGGTAGAGCATGGAACCACATCCCCGCCTCCGAGCTTTCTCAAATCGTCGATTCATCATCACCTGACCCAGTGTTGGTAGCTTGTAGGCAACCGTCCCCCCCTCCCCCATATTTTCTTCTTGAATACCTACATGAGCTAACAAATCAATTTTTTTTTTTTTCAGTTGTGAAACCTGACGAGTATGGTCGCCCCAAAATTGTCTCTTAAACCTATGCAGCGCCAGTATAAAATTACTGACGATATCCCCCAAAAAAAACAGACCAGCCAGTGCTGCACTTGAACCGGAATGGGTTTCCGCTACGTCTTCGGCGGGCGAGACCCAGAAGGCATTCATTCGGAGTGTCGATTGCTCTGAGGATGGATCAGAGGCAGCGTGTCAACTGCAGAAGGAGATGCCGGCTTACCCGTCCATTTGGTTGCTGGGGAAGGATAAGGAGGTTGTGAGGTATAAGGGCGCGAAGAGGGCGGATGCGTACGTATTTCACTATATACCTTCACTTTTTTGTCTTTTCTTCTCTCTTTTTTTTTTTTTTTTTTTTTTTTTTTTTTTAATGACTACAAAAACCCCCCTTCCCCCTCATGAACTAAATTTAAACCATCTCATAATCAAGTCAAACGAAAGGACACCAGATAAACCCCCTCAGTATAACTTTTTGGACTAATAATTACCAGATTCCTACATTTCCTCTCCCGGAAATCTCGCCCGCTGATCACCGAAATCAAGACGGGAGACCAGCTGAACCTCTTCAAAACGGCAGACGAAACGGTCTTTGTCGCCTACCTGGACCCCTCCGACACCGACTCGCGAGGCGCCTTTGAACGCGTCGCTCAAAAATACTCGGACGAATTCAGTTTCGGTATCGTCTCTGATCAAGAGCTCGCCCAGACTCAGCAAAACGTAAAAGTCCCCGCCGTCGTCGGGTACAAGGTCATCGACGGCGACGTGGTCATCCGCAAGGGTGAAGTAGGAAATGTAGACGAATTTGAAGGATGGTGAGTAGTATATATATGATTTTGGTAAACCAAAAAAAAAAAAAAAAAAAAAAAAAAAGGAGATTGGCTAATAGAATAAATATAATCATAGGATCAAAGAGACAAGCAGAGGTGTAATCGGGGAACTGACTCTTTTGAATCAACAAAGACTTATCGATGTGAGTTGTCAAAAAAAACCCTTCTCTATCTCTTCCCTGCCTCCTCCCCCCACAAAAAAAAAAAAAAAAAAAAAAGGAAATAAAGTTGATTCTAAAACTTATCACCTCCCTTGGGGGCCCCCCAATCTTAAAGCGTGCGTGGCCCATAGTTTACCTCTTCGCCCCGACGGAAAAGGAACGCCAAAAGCTCCGAAAGACCTTGTACAAGTTCGCAAGGAGCTACTACGACTCCCTCACGGCCGTGACGGTTGACCCTCACGAGTTTCCCGACCTCATGAGTAAGCTCGGTCTGGATCCCGACTGCGCTTCCCCGGCTGGCGCGGTGCACCAGCTGTCAAAGGACAGGATCTATCCTTACCCAAAGGGGCAGCCCCTCACGCCGGGAGCGATACAGAACTGGGGGATGGACATTTACAACGGGAGGGTCAAGCCGTGGACTCCTCCGGGGTCGGCCAAGACGGCCGAGGGTGAAAAAGAGGAGGATGATAATAATAATAATAATAACGGCTTTATCAAATTCACCAACAAGAAGAACAAGGTTGCAGCAGGGACTAAACGCAAGGTGGTTTCGATGGCGAACATTCCGGGTGTGAAAATCAAGATTGCCGGAAGGGATGAGCTTTAAAGAAGAGGAGGAAAGGTTTGAAGGAAAAGAAGATATGTTCCAAAAAACAAAAATTTGGTATGTTATTTATTGTATACATTTGTATCTAATTATCACCCCACAAAAAAGAAGTTGCCTTTTTTTGAGACAGAGGAGGGAGGGTATCATATCCGCCAAACAAAAAAAAGAGAGTCTATGCTATATAAATGTCTCCCAACATTAACCATCCCCTTTCTATAAAATCCCAATCTTTTTAATATCCAAAAAAATGATGATAAAAACCAAATGATCCGATGGGGGTATCCAAAAATGCCACTATGCAGAAAAAAAAAGGAAAAAAAAAAAAAAAAGGAAAGGAGAGTATCGCTCATTATACACACACACACAGAGAGAGACAGAGAGATACCCATGACGTTTTTATGCATCGTCAGAGTTCTACTTTGCTCCTCTTCCTTCTACTCCTTCTCATTACCGTCATTGTGATTCCCTTCACCTCGGATCGTCTCATCCTCGCTCAAGACTGCTGTGCTCTCGGTGGCCGGGAACTGAGACCCCTTGGGCGCCTCGGTCTCGATCTCGACCTTTTCCTCAACGTGCGCGGCCTTCCACTGCTCGAGAATCCTGGCAGCCTCGGCAGAGTACTTGCACTTGGCCCTGATGCGAGCGCCGTACCAGTAGAAGAAGATTGGGAAAGGCATGCAGGCCAAGGCGAGGAAGGCCGGGACCGTGCTCGCCCAGTGAATGCCCAGATCCTTGTACATGTAGGTGGTGAACAGAGGGAAGGCGGCGCCAAACAGAGACCGCAAGACGGCGTTGGCGGCCAAGACGGAAGCGGCGTACACGGTGTAGCTGTCGATCATGTAGGTGAGCAGCGAGAGGAAGACGCCCACGAGGCCGGCCGCAAAGAAGGCCGAAGCGGCAATGGGCACGATCCAGTGGACCTCGGGGCCGTTGGTCCAAGCGAACCAGAAAAGACCGACGGGCAAGAAGACGGAGCCAATGATGGCGAGGGGAAGCCGGGCCTCGGGGGGCGCGCTGCCGCCGTTCTCGGCCGCGACGCGCATGTATCGCTTGTTGTCGAGGAATGCGTAAACGACGGCGAAGAGCATGCCCACGGCGATGCCCGAGAATGCAAGGCCGCTGATGCCGGGGCTCCAGCCGCGACCGAGCTGGAAAACAATCGGGAAGGCGCCGAAGAGCATGTAAAGGGTTCCGTAAATCAGCGACATGTAGATGGAGGTAAGGAAAACGATGGGCTCGGTGAAGAGGAGCAGCCAGGGCCGCGAGATGTTCGTCTTGAACTTCTCCATCTTCGTTTGGGTATTGCCGACGTCCATCTTGGACGTGTAAACGTCGCCGGTAAGCTTGGAGAGGTGGGCAGCACGCTTGCGGAGGATGACGGGAGCGTAAGTCTCGGGCACGCAGAGGGTTCCAAGGATCCAGAGAACGCCGGTGAAGATGGCCATGAGACCTTGAATCCAACGCCAGCCTTCACTCTGACCTAGGAAGCCGCCAACGATGGGTCCGATGGCGGGGCCGAGGAAGGGAGCCATGGAGAAGATGCTAGATGCGGCACCACGTTCTGTGAAAACACAAGTTAGCGTTTCCCTTTTTTTTTTTTTTTTTTTTTTTTTTTTTTTTTACCAACACCTGAAATGACGAAATGACATACCGTTGGCATTAAACATGTCAGCAATCACGCCGCCGGCGTTCGTCAGGGGTGACGATCCGAATGCACCTGCGAAGAACCGAAGTACGATCAAGGTTTGGATATTCTGAGCACCGGCGGCACCGGCACTGAAAGCCACGAGGCCCACGTAAGTGCAGCAAAAGATGACTTGTCTGCCGTAGAACTCGCTGAGCGGTGCCCACAACAAGGGCCCAACAGCGAATCCAAACACGAAGAGGGAGACTCCCAAGGTAGCGACCGTAGTCGACACCCCGAAGTACTTGATAACCTCAAAGATGCCTCCGGTATAAGCCGTGCTCACAAAGGCAACGGCCAAAGTAGCAATTGCCTGGATGAGGGTGATGGTCCACTTCTTTTGAAAAGAGAACTGCATCGGGTTGGCGGCATCTTGAGGGAGGAAGTCAACAACGTATGGCGACTCGGGTGTGCCCTGACCGGGGTATCTGTGGTTTCGGATCGCATCCGTGACATGGCCAGGGTCGAGGAGGAGGGAAAAGTGAGAGGCGTCGCTTCGATCTTGCTGCTGAGATTCGAGATCCGGGCTGGGGCCGCGGGTGGTGGCTGGCTCCCGTGCCGTCATGGACGACGAGGAAGAGGTAGGTGGCGTCATTGCTGAATTTCGAGGCAGAACACACCGCACTATATATACTGTTATATATATATAGATATATATATTCAATGCAATGCAATACAGTGAGTGAGGATGGGAATCATGCCAGGAGGAGGAGGAAGAAGAAGAAGAGCAGCACGGTTATATGTGGTCGACCAGGTCACTTCCTCCATTTCTTTGCTTTGCTTATTGATCATGCCGTCCCCAACCCCGAGGCCTGGAACCTAGTGTCCGTACCTGAACCTGAATCCCGTCCCCGATCTTTGACAAGCGGGCCCGGAGCTCCACCGACCGACTACCGAGGCCCCATGCCGCTTGTTGCTCATCTCTCGCGGATCCATCCGCAAGGTTCCATGGAAGCTGACGTGGTTTTGGCGTGTTCCTTGCGTACAACAGACACCGAGTAATTATACTTTTTCTGTTTTCAAGTTGCAGATAATCAGATTGGGCATGCATGGCTGGGAAGGTGTGTGTTCTCGGATGGTGACAAACAGATTTTTAGAGTTCAAGCTGCAAAGGGGGAAACTCTAAAACCCCGGCCGACTCCACACACGTACACATCACACACATCCACCAAAAAAAAAAAAAAAAAAAAAAAAAAGATCCCAGTGTTTTCGAATCATTCTAGAGGAGCTGGAGAAAACGTGATTCCAAACTGTTCCATAAGCTTATTCTCACTGCCAAAATCTTGCAGGGCTCGTGAGCTAATAGAGTCAGTGAGTGCATGGCAACAAGGTATCGGTCGTGCCCGGCTCCTGCCGAGGTAATCAATGACCGGGGGGGGGGGGGGAGGGTTCTTCAATCTTTCCTAGCAAAGCATTGAGATGGGAAATCTCTGGCCCTTGTCATTTTCTTTTCTTTTTGAAATTTATTGACACCGACACAGATACCTCGGTAAATAAAAAAAATAAAAAAATAAAAAAAATAATGGAGATTCAATGAAGTCAATTATTTTGATCATTGGTAATAAAAAATTGTACACTAATCAACCAAAAACTTTATCCGTTCAACCACTGTCGTCATCGCTCATACCAGTGTCGCATCCAATGCAGGCAAAGAAAAAAGGGAAAAAACAGTTTCGTCAAAGCCGGTCCCGCCGCAGTGGATCCGAAAGACGGGATCCAAGTAAGTGACAAGGGGGGGCCGGCCTACTCCCTTATCACCGTCGATCATCAGATCGGACGGAGTTGGGAGCAAATGTTGCATCAACTCCGATCCGGTCAGATCAAGGATTTCAACCCTTTTTTTGGGGGGTGGATGGTAAGATTCCAGACTTCAATATACAAAGATTATTATTAAATAAATCACCAAAACAGTTAATCTTTGAATTGTCTGTATGCTTGTTAATAAAGTGCCGATCATACCGTAAAAAGTCAAGTCAAACATTGAAAAAAATAAAAAAAAATAAAAAAAAAATAGGATTAGATAATCGGCATTCGTCCAAACCCACCCCACATCCATTATCAGATGAGATCAAAAATCAGATCAGATGAAGCAAAAAAAAGAAGGTTTTGAAGATCACTTGGTACTTAAAACATCTCCACCCTTGTGTGATGTGAAGGTGCACCCACCGTTACTGGAGCCCTCGATGTGCAGTTTGGTAGTTTTTACATGGAAATATCTTTTTTGACCAACTTTTTGTCTTACCATTTGAACCAAACAACCAGCCGATACAAAAAAAAAGTCACACAATCGCCAGAGAAGCGAATTCCGAGTTGAAATTCTCTCACAGCCCATAAAATGGTCCATGTGGCCTGACCTTGCAACCGAGTTGTGACCGAGAAGGATTGCGTCTCACAGGAAGGTTCAATCTTGCTCAGCCCTAACAAGGAATATTTTATACCAGTATCATTTTTAGAATAATCATCGAGTAGATAACTAAAAGACTCTCTCGTGAGACTCTACCCCGGGTATAATAGCATACCCACCGATTCAAGGTATTTCTTACACAGATTACGGGGTTCCTCTCGTACCCATTGCACCATTGACTCGTCTCAATCATCGAATCCACCCCACTCATCACCGTCCTCATCCCCATCCTCGTCCACTTCCATGTCTACTTCCACTTCCGTCGCAGCTTCCCCCTTCCTCCTCTTCAGCACAGGCATCCCATCAAACTCGCGCACAATCCTCCCCTCCTCGTCCCGTTCATACGGTCCCAAGTCCTCCTCCGCCTTATCATCCTTTTCCCCATCCCTCACAAACGCAACAACAAAGAAGCCCATCGTTCCCCTCCCGTCCCCTCTCTCGGCCCGGATGCATCCCTCCGCAATCTCCTCATTTCCGCCGCACTCATCTTTCCACCCTCTCACATCCCACTCCCTCATTCCCCTGACCTGCTCATCCCTCTTCAGCACCTTCCACCCCCTCCTCTTTGCGACGTCAGATTCCAAAGCCTTGATGACCACGCCCTCATTTTCCCCGGGGTATATAGAGCAAGTAGAGTACGTCACCCTCCTGGCGGCAGGAAAGGAGAAGGCGTGCAGGATGATGGACAGCTGGAAGCTGGCCAGAGCCTGAATCCTCGACTCCAACGCCTGCGGCGACAGGCCCTCCGAGCTGGGCACTCCGTCATCATCCAACAGCGGCAGCACCGCCGTCTTCTTCTCGGCATCCTCCTTCTCCTCGCGTTTCCTCTTCTTCGCGGGCGGACCCGGCTTCGCGCCGCCGCCGGCAGAGGCAGAGGCAGAGGCAGAGGCAGAAGGCAAACAAAACTCGGGCGCATCGTCCCTCCCCACGATGCCGCTCCCGGAACAGCTGGGATCGAGCAGTAAGCAGGTAACCTTTGCAAACTCGGGGGACTCGGGATCAGCCCTCAAAAAGTCGGCTCCCGGGTGTACGGTGGTGATGCCCTCCGACCCTGCAACCCCAATCATTTTCGCCAGCGTCTTTGCCCGCGCTTTATCCTTCTCGAAGGCGTGAATCCTCTGCTTCCTTCCGTTCAGCTCCGCCCCCCTCTCGGCCAGGATCCCCGCCAGGTGGGTGGTCTTGTTCCCCGGAGCCGAGCAGGCGTCAATTATGTCCCCGTCCGCCCCGTCCGGCCTCGGGTCCAGTAGATAGGCAGGGAAGCACGACGCCTTATCCTGCAGAATAATTTCTCCCTTTTTGTAAGCCTGCGTCTTTGTAAAGTCGACTCCCGGCGACGCGGCGACGAGGTTGGGCACGTGACCGTCTAGGCAAATGACTTTGCTCCCCGCGGGGGAATCCATGACCTCTTTGATGGTGGCGACGAGCTTGAACCCCTTGAAGGTCGAGTCGAGCTGCTCGTCAAGGGTGGACTTGACCGCGTTTACTCGGATCCATCTCGGGTGAGCGGGCCCGAGGGCCGAGTCCACCTGGGCGCGGAGAGCTTCGACGGTGGCGCATTTTCGACGGATGCGCGCCTTGGTGAATTCAGAGCTGAGACGGGCCTTGTGTCTTTCTATCGACGCTCGCAGGCCGTGAGAGGCCGGCAGGGCTATGCCCCCCTTGGAAAGGAGCAGATCGTGGACCAAGAGGATAGAGAGCGCAGGGCTAAGCTAGAAAAATAAGATATTTTTTGTCAGAAGGGTATCTATCAGTCATTCATTCATTCATTCATTTATTCAATTTTAATTTTAATTTTTTTTTGGAAAAAAAAATTAAAAAAATAGGGGGGAGAAAAAGGTATCATGATTTACCTTTCGTTCAAGTTTGAGAAGTTCAGAGTTTTCGACGACCTCCCTGAGGATGGGGCTCCATTTGCTGGACTCGAGCGCGAGCGCGTAAACCTGGGCCGCGGGCGATTTGAGATCCTTTTTGCCAAAGATGCGATTCTTTAAGCTTCCGCCTTGGTTTTGAGGTCCCGTAAGGATCGACGCTGTTTCGTGATAGAGTGACATTTGGTGTGACGGGTTTTTTTTTTTTTTTTTTTTTTTTTTTGGTTGTGTGTGATATACCTATTCGGGTGCCGATGGAACCAATCGACTCATTTCATAATTTACTGCTCGAGTGGTTTGATAAGGAGATGGAATCAGGAAATTGCTTCTCTCCTCTTTTTTTTTTTTTTTTTTTTTTTTTGTTTTTTTAAAAAGAGAAAAAATATATATATATATATATATATCCGGGTGGAAGATTGAGTACAACAAGATTTAAATCGTTGAACAATGAAACTCAATGAGGAAAAAAAAAAAAAAAAAAAGAGCGGGCCTGGGGTTAGGGTTGTGTACCACAAACCAAGCAACATCTATCATGTACTGTACATAGATAGTACCCATCCATACCTCTCTCACTGCACGGCAAGCTCACGGAAAATGGTCATCTTCAATCACCATCAACTTGGTATCCATTTACATCTCTCTCGGCGGCTTTCAAATGCCCCATGAATATCTGCAATCCATCCTTCCCCTCAGAAAAAAAAAGCAAACCTCTTTGTATCCCAAAAGAGGCGCCAAACAGACCCAAAAAGAGGTCCAAGAGAATCGAAAAAAATAAACGATACATACACGAATGTAAGAAGTGAAGAGTAATGATGGTGGTGAGAAGGGTTCATAACATCGTCGCAAAAAAAAAATCCAAAAAGAAAAAAAAAATCCCCAGCCAACTCCTTCGGCACAAAATACACCATCGCAGACTTTTGTCGCCCCTTTTGTGCCTTTATATCCAAATTCCTTCCGTCTGTCCCTTCTAAAACCCAAAAACGGTTGTGATATCCTTAAAAGTGTGTGTTTGTGCAAGATCGCAAAGCATTGTTTCCAAAGCAATGCAGACAAAACACATAGAATCGAAAAAAAAAAAAAAATGACAACAATCGAAGAACCGCTTCCGGCCGGGAAAAGAAACTCCCATCTATCTGCGGTGTTGATAGCGGGAAGGAGCGCGAACATGATGCAAGAGGTGATTGTGAGCATGGCGTTTCTGGTTCGCAGTAGCAGGGGCATTTCCCCCCTTGGTGTACAAGCTCAGAGCCCAGTCACCTCCGCAGTTCTGCCCGGCATCGCCCTTGCAGGTGAAGCTGCAATTGGAGTCATCTAGCTTCTCAAGCTTGTTGAGGCCGTTGCCGCAGTAGCATTCGCCACCGTATTCGGTGCCGGCCACGCTGAAGCCCTTCGAGTTGCAAAAGTTGACGCAGGCAGTGTTGCTGACGTCTCCGATTTTGGGAAGAATCTTGCCACTAAGAACACGGTTCGAACCGTCCCTGTAGCAGCCGACGTACTTGAAGCCCGAAATCTCGGCACCCCCCTTGACGACTTGCTCGGCAGACTTTGTGGGCGCGGCATCATCCAGGTAGACCGTCTTGGTCTGCCACACGGTAACCGTGTTATAGATCGTCGTGGTCCTGCCAGCTTCATCGACGACTGGCGGAGCGCTGGCAGGAGCAGAAGGCTGCTCGACCACGGGCTTGGTGACTGGGACAAGGGTGGTGGTGGGAGCCGGCGGAGGTGGGGCAGCAGCCCGGGACGAGGTTGGAGCTGGAGCGGGAGCGGGAGCGGCAGAGGAAGGCTCCTGAGGTGCGGACTTGATAGCAGGAGCGGAGCTCGCCTCCTGGACAGGCTCAACGACGGGAGCAGGAGCAGGAACGGGAGCGGGGGAGCCGCCGCCGGTACCATATTGCCAGCCACGAATGGGGTTGTTGCCGGGAAGGTTTTCCAGAGGGCCGACGACGTCCTCGTCGATAGGGCACTTGATCTCGCATTTCTCGCTGTCCGGGTTGACGCCGAGCTTCAAGCCGGGGCAGGTGTGGATACCAGCGTGGCCAACATTGCAGTTGTCGATGACGTTCTGAAGCTCAGCCTCATCCCATCCCGAAATGAAATCAGCGTGAACGGAAAAGCCGGTAGCATCACCGTTGGCGAAAACAAAAGGACTCTCCTTGCCAATGAGGTTCTGGAACCTGGGGGCAAACTTGGCAGTGTCCCAGTAGGTCTCGTAGAACATGTGGGGCACGTGGATCCAACCTTCGGGGCAGTCAAGTCTGCCGTTGCTGGCGGCGGTGGGGAAGGCCATGTTGTTCTTGTAGTTGGTCAAACCGGCCTGGGGGTTATAGCACGAAGGCATGTGGACGTCTGCGCGAAGAGGCGAGGCATATCCGTCGCAGTTCTGGAAGGGGAAACCCATACCGGACCCCTGGTTGAACGGATCGCCAATGCCGGCCATGGAGCCATCGGAGCCAGAAGGCCAGCTGGGAGGGTTGAAGTTGCCACGAGGGCAAGTGAGCTGGACGGGCTGGATAGGTCCCTTGGAAGGATCAAGCTGAGTTCCGCCGCCATTGGTGCCGGCGGGGACAGACCTGAGCTGAGCGTTTCCGCTGACAATCTGCAGACCGACGGGGAAAGCCTTGATGTCATCGTTGGTGGCGTCCATGAAGTAGTACACATTCATGTAGAAGAAAGGAACGGGCTCGAGCTTCTTGGTGGAGGGGTCCCTGAAGTAGAGAGTGGGGAACCAGTACGAACTCAGATCTCCCTTGGGCTTGGCCGTGGTGCATGACGACTGGCGAAGGTTCTCGCCGGTGGCATTGAATCCGAAATTGCTGGCACCCATGACGGTGTGGACGTGAGCAGACGGACCGCCGGGAGAAACAATGGGGTCGGCGCGGCAAGTCGTCAGTGGGCCTCCTGGCTTGTGTCTCAGGACGGCGAAGGTACGTTCAGCCTGGGCGGCATAGGTCGAACTGACCATGCCCAGGGTCGCAACAATGGTAGTGAAATGCATGGTGACTAGCACAGTTTCGGGGTATCGTTTCTAGATATATAGCTTGGTAGAGAAAAAAAAAAAAAGAACAAAGTTGCTCCTCAACGACTAGCTCCTGGCTCTTATTTGTAAATGTGAAGTTCAAGATGGGCGGTCAGGTCTCTGGGACTGTTCAAGAAGGTAATGAAGGTTTCCTGCTTCGGTGGTTTTGGTTGCTGAGCGGGGGGTTGAAAGGATGGGAAGTTGATCGACAGACTCAGCAGCGAAAAAAAAGGAGGGCGTGAAGGTCAGCGCAACAGCGCGAGCAAAGCAGAAGAAAGGAGAGTGTTGGGCAAAGAGTGCCACTAAAAAGAGAATGAACAACAGAACCCAGAGGGTGTGGTCGAGGAGAGGGTAGAGGGTGAAAGAGAGGGAGAGGAGTACGGAGTTTTCTCCCGGGCTGGGACAGAGCCTGGTTTATACCACAAGGACGATTTGAACCGTTAGGACTGGACAATGTCCGAATCTGGCGAGATCTGGCGAGACCTGGATCAAGCATCAAGCTGACAACCCTGGAAGACCTGGAAAGGGGCCCCACACGCTCTGCTCCATCTGCATGGCAGGTGGAGCTGGAAGTTCCCAACTTGATTGAAAAATCTCGGCGGGAACACCACATCCAAACCGCCACCCGACACTCCTCTTGTCCTGGGACCCAACAGCTGGCGCCCTCACCACTGCTCTGAGCATGGCCCCTCTCATTAAACAATCAATGGCCACGATAATCCAGAGAGAAAATGGAGGCTTCATATGAGACAGGTCGGCGTGTCGCTGTCCGTTTTCTGCTAATGGTGAGAGCTCATCAGCGGCTGGCCGACCTGCGAACTGACCAACACAAGAGAGGGGGGGGGGTAAGAAAATTCACCTCCCTCCCCCCCTCCTCGTTCTCGCCAGGGGCAATCTGTACCTGCATCTCGCCACTGTATTCGATTGGCCAGGCCTCACTCTATCTGCATGCTGCGAGGGGGGGTGTTGTGGTGTGATGGTGCAGTGGTGTGGTGGTGTGGTGGGTGCGGTGCCTTGCGTTGGCACCGCGGGACGGCAGAAAAACATTTTCGGCCCTGGCAGTTCTTGCTCGGAGCGCTCGTGGCGTCCAATAAGATGCTTCAGATGCCTGAAAAAGGAAAACTGCCAAATGTGGAGCCCCTAGTGCACCCCTCCACTTCCACCACAAAAGTTTAAGGTACCAGTGCGTTTTGCCAACAACTGGAAAAAACCAGAAGCCAGAAAACTCGCGTCTTCATAGCCCTCCAGCAGGTTTTCCGTTTGTTGATGCTGTCATAGAGGAAGGGAGATGCCATCATCGCACATGCCTGTGATTCATCTCCGAGAGGGGCCAGAATTTAGTCTGCGCGATTTTGTCTGTATGACAAAGCGCCTCTAAAAACTCTTTTTTTTTTTTTTTTTTTTTTTTTTGGGTTGAGTGGGACTTGGTATGTTTGTTGGTTGTCAGGCGTAGTTTTTACACAGTGTCTTCTCTCCCGCAAATGCCCAATCGGTGTCCGTGACGGAGGACAACACAGTCAGACTCTCCCACCTTCGGCTACGGCACTTGTTTTCTGGTTACACCTCGGTCTCTTGATTTGGTAGCACCTATTCTTGTTTGCGTTTTCGCCAATCCCTCTGCTGATGTTGGGCGCCATCATCAACAGTGCCTCAACTTTTACTCGGTTGAACCCCACCGTTGTATTTTTCCATGAGGACGTGGAGCGTTTTTGGAATGTTCTGTGCTAGGTAGGGATTTACCGGGCAAGGGTTCGCTGAACCCGGTCGCGAAGCTTCAGCAAATCAAATGCCATGATCGACTCCCAGGATCTTGGATGTTTTGTCGAAACAAACTAGGTAACAAGCCACACCTCGACTTTCCCCGAGACAATTCCTCAGCCCACGGTCCTTTTTCTTCAAAGAATATTTTGGCGCAGAATATCCATAATACCACCAAGAGGAGTAAACGTTTGCAGAGAACAGGACCTTTTTCCCCCGGGGGTTTCCAAGCTTCACTCACCATTCTGTGTTCACATCACTTGGTTTTTTTTTTTTTTTTTTTTTAAAAAAAAAAAAAAAAAAACCATCAAGCGTTCGGTAGACAGAAGGAAGGAGCAGTTCCTGCCAAGTAGGCATTCTAACAAGCCAAGACAGCAATCTTTGATTGCTGCTGTCTCCTTTAATCAGCCAAGTGTGTGCATACATACTTGGCCCGTCACATTCCTTTCCTTGGCAGGCGGCCACTGACGAACGACCTGAGTGTGAGGTTTGCCGACCGAGTGCGGCTGACCAGAAAATTCCCGAACATCTGAGACTGATTCAATCCCGTACAACTCCCCGTGCTCTTTTCTTGTATGTCTTGAGCTATTCTGAGGACATTAAAAACATAAAACTAAATAAAAAATAAAAATAAAAAAAAATGTTTTCCCCGGGTCTAGATCGCGCATCTCGGCTGCTTCAGAGCATACTTGGACGTATTAGGCGGTCGGGTCGTCTTTACTATCTGCGTCCCCATGCTAATAAATCCATCCGACGGCGCAGACACAAACTGACAGTTGACCACAAACACTTAAAAGACAAGGTTCAGCCAAGTATCGAATTCAGTTCAGTGTTTTAAATCAACCAACAGGGAGCAGGTTGGCAGATTTTCTTCTGCTCTCACTGAATTCCCCTTTCATTTAAACATCCTGCCGCCGCATCACTCTTCAATCTTCAGTAGGACGTTTTTCTGTAGACTCTAGACGAAGAGCCGCTCAGAGTTGTATATTAAAACTATCTGTTGAAGTAACGACAGGAATTTTTGTTTCGAAACCCAAGAAAAAAAAAAAAGCAAAGTCCGTACTTGTTCAATTTGGGAACTTCACACTCAAAAAGACACACAAGAAGAGAAAGTTCTCCAACAACAAATTTCTCAAGATACCACCTTATTACATACCGGGAAGCTTATCGAGCCCTTTTTTATTTGCAGTTAGCTCAAGTCTCATGATTTACACTGCATTTTTTTTTTTTTAAAAAAAAAAGAAAAACTCTTAAAAAACTTACAGCCATCGATTTCTTCCCTGACAGAAGGCTGGATGGTGCACTTGTTCGCCTGGGCCACGCTCTGCGTCTTGATACCGTTGCTAAGCAGCGGCGTCGAATCCATGGCCCGCTGCAGGGCATCTCCCTTCCACCCAAATAGGTAGTCGGCGTGGGTGCCATACCCCTTGCTGTCGTCGTAGCTCCAAACAAATGGTTGCGAGCCGTCGGTAGGCCAGAGGCTCTTGTCGTTGAAGGGACGCGTATCCCACATGGTTTCCAGCGCCACCTGAGGCATGCGGACCGGGTGAGAGGACGGGCAAGCTCCGGCAGCCACGAACCCGCCCTTTCCCGTAT
This sequence comes from Cladorrhinum samala, assembly GCA_033576145.1. Lineage (NCBI taxonomy): Eukaryota > Fungi > Ascomycota > Sordariomycetes > Sordariales > Podosporaceae > Cladorrhinum > Cladorrhinum samala. Next base: position 2,452 of record MU865113.1, on the reverse strand, counting down.
TGTACATGTGATCTTGATGATTAGGGCTATCCAGATTCTTACCGTCCCAGCAAGCTGGAAAGTGGTGGATCGCCATGATTCCGGCTGGGCACGGTTCTTTGGGAAAATCTGGGAGCTCGGGGAAGCGTGTCATAACATCTTTTAGACAAGTATAGCGGAGACCCGGATTAGTGCCGTCTTTGCTAGTCGGCGAGCCGACCGTCATGCGGAATCCCTGTGTTTTTTCGTCGGTTTAGCTTGATGGAGGACCAAAAAAAAAAAAAAAAAAAAAAAAAAAAAAAGGAGATGGGGGGAAATTTTCGGACTTACAGGCTTGAACGAGGTAATCTTCTGCTTGCCGTTGGAGTTGAAATCCTGCTGAAGGTAATAGACGGTCATGCCTCCCTTCAGGTCGCCGAGCAGGGCGTTGGGATACTGGGGAACTCGCTTAAAGCTGCCGTTGCGAGCCTTGAAGTACAAGACGGCTGTCCAGTAGTTGGTAAAGTCCTCGCTGCACTGCTGTCAGCCCTCATCGGCAAGAAAGGGGGGGTTTTTGTGGGAGAGACCTGAAAGAGCAGGTGGTGCACGTCGCCTTCTCGGCGATATCGATCTTGGGATCCATGGTGGCGTTGAAGGCATTGCCGCCGACGATCTGGTGAACGTGCGAGGACGGTACCTTGCCGGGCTCGACGAGGGGATCGAGGCGCTGGACGCTCAAGGTGGCGCATCCGAAGCGGAGGTAGGCATCAGCAGGGCCGGCGAGCCCAAGGGCAATAGAAAACCACTTCATTTTTGTTGTCTAATCCGAGAGCTGGCAGCAAATAGAGAGAGTCCGGACAGCCCGAGAACCATCTTTCTGGATTTCTCTGGTTCTTCACTGGGCACTTTATTATACACCAAGCCCCTTTCCATCGTCGTGACCGTCCGTCGTTATGACATGGAATAAGGGATGCCGTGTGCGCGCTTGTTTATCCAGCATTCATCCAAAAAAATATAAAAAAAACCAAACCCTGGTGACCAAGTTTGGTGCTTTATTTTTCTTTTCATCATTGGCCCCTTCCCCGCACTTTGTGGAAAAGTCACATCTACATGATCTATCCCAACCATTCAGACCTTCTCTCACTTGATGCTCGGGCGCGGTGATGGTGTCCTAGTATATTACCACTTGGCATATTCGCCCATCCGGTCGCCGTGCGGTTGAAAGAAGCTATCCAAGGTCGTATATTCGACAAGGCCTATTTATACGCACTTCAATCAATACTCGGCTCTCCCATCCGAGTCGGTGTGGGCGGCAAGCAGGAAACCAGGTTATAGCTGATCGGTCGCCCAATTCCCAACGGCAGTTGAATAATTGGACTGCGTCCTGCCCAGCAATCAATCTCGCAATGACATCCGCCGAGTGGCATTCGGCAATCACCAACGACGCCGGCAGATAATTGCTGTATCCACTCGATCCCCGGCCGGAATGGGAGACGCGGTCTCGGTAACTCTTTTGTATGTAAGGCATGTGTGACTACTAAATAAATAATTCCTCGAGACGAAGCCGGCAGACGCATTACCTTACTTGTGTCTTCTCTTCTATCCTCGGCAATTATTAACAACCTGAATCTAGTGTTCAGGTCCTAATAGCTCACAATTTTTTTTTTTACCTCTCCATGATGGCAATGAAGATGACTGCAAATAATTGCATAGTGGCTCTGAGGAGGGGGTTGCGAGTGGAATTAGGTACCTAATAATTCAGAAAACTAAACCTGTGATACGCCGCCCTCAGAATTATGACCTTGTACATACATACGTACATGCATGCACACCTATGTATGTACTGCATATACGGACGCACTGCATTCACTGTGCCAAACGGCGCGGACGAACTTTGCGTCAGAATCCAAAAAAATTAAAATAACAGGGGGTGGGGAGGGAAGGGGGAGAGTAAAGAAAGAAAGGGGGGTTACACAAGTACGGCAAGTCTGAAAAAGTATACCTCGCCATTCCGTATCTCATCCTTCTGTTTTCTCTCTCACATTTTTTTGGGCTCCGTTTGTTAGGCATCTTGACTGACGGGGTGCAACGGGAGAGGCTGAAAGCAGGGGAGGGGGAACAAGCGGACGGAAGGGAGAAAAACAAAAACAAAAAGAGGCTTTGAAGTAGTGAAACACGCCACATGAAGCCCTGAGCTCATATCCCATTTGGCAAATACAACTAGATAAGTGTGGAGGTGACGTGGCATAGGTTAGACAGGCCCTCTCTCAAAGGGGCCTGCCTCTCTATTTTATCTGATGTTGGGGGATGGTCTTGTAATAGGTCGGGCCGCTTCAATGGTCGCCTGCGCATACTGAATGTTGATGCCATACAACACATACATCAAGAAATCCTGCTTCTGTTTTTTTTTTTTTTTTTTTTTTTTTTTTTTTTTTTTTTTTTTTTTTTTTTTTTTTTTTTTTTTTTTTTTTTTTTTTTTTTTTTTTTTTTTTTT